>JAWNNE010000204.1:0-141743 GCA_035043205.1 Drosophila trichaetosa
TTCTCCGTTGAGCGGGAGACAGCGGGTGGAGGACGCTCGACCACCTCAGGCTCGGCCTCCGTCAATGGTGTGTTTAAACATTTTGGGCACCTCCATTTTCCGGCAGATACGCGCCTCGAGCTGTGCGGCTTAGCGGACAAACAGCTAATGTCCCCTGTAAAACAAAAAAACAAAACAAGCACAATTGTAGTTGAAACACACATACACTACTACTACTAATACTACTACATTTTTATGCAAACCGTTTTTTAGTTTGTTTTTATTTGCTACTCACATTTGCTGTAGCAAGTACTGCATTCGATTAAGGGTGTCTTAAAGCGGTCGCGCGCCTTGAGCGATGTTGCATTCACGCCTGCGCTGTTTTCCATATTTCCTGCTCTCTTCGGCATGGCGACAAGTTATATTTATATATGGAAAAACGTATATGTATATGTATATACGACAGTATCATCGTTGTCGAATATATCGATAGGTTTATACAACAAATAAAATAATTAATAAATAAGCTCCTGCTGCCGTTTGTTCGGCTCGTTTCCGTGCTAATGCAGTTCTTGCTTTTGCACGAACTGCTTCCACCTCTGCTTCTACTGCCGCATTTGCATCTGCTGCTGCTACCGCTGCTGCATCTAATGCTGCTTCCGCTAGTGATGATTTTAATGATTTTTCTGTGTTTTGTGTGGTTCAATGAACACACACACAAAATGTTGCACTGCCAGGGGAACAGTCCGACTACCCGAGTGTAGCATCGGCTTCCACAGCCTTGGTGCTTTCCAATCCTGTGGTTGGGGTCTTCAATCTTAGCAAAAAAAAAGAACAAAACCATGTGCGGACAAAAATTAGTTTAGTGAAAAATCTACATTTTCCACAAAATAAATACCTTGCCGGTACAGGTTTCGCTGGTTTTGATCACTTATATTACTCCAATCCAATTTCAGCCGTGGATGGCTTCACAGAATGTGGAGTTGATTTTTTTCTGCACTTGTGCCACAATATTTTAAATTTTTCAATTTCGCCGGCTTGAAACGGACGCGTCTGTTTGCTTTGGAACCTCGAACAGAAAAGGCGGAAACCAGAGCTAAGAAGCAGAAGCTTCTCGCCCGCACCGCTGTTAACAGCTGATAACAATCGATCATGGTTGCATTCTCGTTGATAACCGCTGACCTTGGCGCGCGTGTCCGAATATTTAAATGCAATTTGAAATTTGGCATTCAATGGACTATTGGCCATTAAATCTTATACATAATGTTGCTGGCTGGCGGAGATAAGCTACAACGGCGTAGTCAGATTTTCGTAAAGGGGAAATTCAAATTTCATGATCTAAGCCAATTTGCTTGTATATATATAAAGTTCACATGTTGTGCTGGGTGAAGAAGGGATGGCAGCTGTCCCCTGTCCACATATATATTCGTGTATTCCAAATCATCGTTTAAAACATAGATTCCACATTTATTGTCAAATTTGCATATTATTCTTTTGATCTTTTGTGGTTAGAACAGGTACTAAATGCTTCAGGTTTTCACCGCCGTTGGCATTGGTAAATCAGTCGGCTGCTCCTGCTGATTCTCCTCATTCTCCGTTGAGCGGGAGACAGCGGGTGGAGGACGCTCGACCACCTCAGGCTCGGTCTCCGTCAATGGTGTGTTTAAACATTTTGGGCACCTCCATTTTCCGGCAGATACGCGCCTCGAGCTGTGCGGCTTCGCGGACAAACAGCTAATGTCCCCTGTAAAACAAAAAAACAAAACAAGCACAATTGTAGTTGAAACACACATACACTACTACTACTAATACTACTACATTTTTATGCAAACCGTTTTTTAGTTTGTTTTTATTTGCTACTCACATTTGCTGTAGCAAGTACTGCATTCGATTAAGGGTGTCTTAAAGCGGTCGCGCGCCTTGAGCGATGTTGCATTCACGCCTGCGCTGTTTTCCATATTTCCTGCTCTCTTGGGCATGGCGACAAGTTATATTTATATATGGAAAAACGTATATCAAAGTATGTACGTACATACGTACAGAAACACATACAAATACACAATGTTTGCATAAATACATATGTGTACATAAGTTTAGCTTGTCTATCTTAATATATAACAATATATAATTTGAATGTAGTTAATAACAAATTCACACTGCCGAGTCCTGCAGCAGCGCATTTGCTGCCTGCTTCAGCAACAAAAAAAAAGAAAAATATACGACGCGGTCGAGAAGCTCATTCGTTGATGCTTTTTGAGGAAAATACGAGCAATGTGCGTGGGTTGCCACATAGTGGCAATCTTTTTTTGTATTCAACCATAATAACGATATATTGTTGCATATTGTTGTAACACGTCTATTGTTTTGCAGTGGGAAACCTCGGCTAGCTCAGGGTGGGGTAACTCCAACCCTGCCCATAGACGGTACAGATTCCGAAACAAACTCGACGTTAACAACACTACATATTAACCTACACACAAATTAAACGGAGCAGTTGGCAGGCCCGGTGTACATGGCCACGACGTACCCGCCCTTCCTGCAACGTACCTATGGGGTTTTGGTAGGTCCATCGCCCTCATATGGGAATTGGCGATTAATCTACTCCATACTCCCGGCGATTCTCCCCTCCAGACGAATCTACTCACGTTTCATATTTTTACTATATTTTATTTACATTTATTATTAATTTAATATCTATCACTAGCTCTAAAAAAAAATAAATCGCAATAACATGTAGTTCAACTTTAAATTTAACTACCATGTAAGTGGAACGGAAGAGCAATTCCGCAATTCATGAAAAAAGAAACTGAATTTCTAGGACACATAATAACAACAGAAGGAATAAAACCAAATCCAATCAAAATAAAAGCCGTTAAGGAATTTCCAATTCCAAAGACTCCCAAAGAAATAAAAAGATTCCTAGGATTATGCGGATTTTACAGGAAGTTCATCCCAGATTTCGCCAAAGTTGAGAAGCCAATGACCATAAAGCTAAAGAAAGGAGCAAAAGTAAATGAAAAAGACATAACATACATCGAAGCCTTCGAGAAATTAAAATTACTCATAGTATCCGACCCAATATTAGTATATCCCGATTTCAAGAAAAAATTCTCACTTACTACAGACGCAAGTAATTATGCATTAGGAGCAGTATTATCACAGGATCACAAACCAATATGTTATTTTTTTTTATTTATTTTTTTTTTAATATGTCGCATACGATTGATGAGAATCACAAGAAGCCCAGAGAAACTGTGCAGTCCGATAGGGTGCATCAGTCTGTAGGCCCATCGCCGTCTGAAGCACCAGGTACCAGCAGTGCGCTCACGCGTACATTAGCTAGTGCTCGTCCACAGGACTCGACACAGATATGTGAGATGCAGTCGGGTGCCAGCACTTCATCCTTGTCTACCAATGCCGGGGGCAAACCAGCCGATATACAACGAATCGCTGATCTACCAACTTGTGCTCCTCCACTGGTCGACATACTGATATATGAGGTGAAAATGGGTGCCACAACTTCATCCGTGCCTACTAATGCCGGGGGCACACCAGCACCGCGCAATATGCCGCAGCGCAGCATAACATTGGATAATATTTATAAGAAGCCCATGATGCATCTGGGCATCGGCAATATGGCGCAGTTCATGCCACAAATTTCCGGGCCCTACCATTTGCCGCATCTAGACTGTTGGATAACGCTGCGCAAGCTGCGTCTCAACGAGCCCTTCCCGCTGCTCGCCCAGTACTTCGAGCTGGGCGAATCGGAAGTGGAGGAGACTTTTAAAACCACCCTGGCCAGGCTGGCAAGCTGCCTGCGTCCGCTCATTCGCTGGCCAGATGCAGAGCGTTCTTCGTCTATTCACTGCGTCGAGACGGATATGAACAAAAGGCTTAATTTCGGTTGCGCCACCTACAAGTTTATACTCAGCATCAATTCAAATGGTAGTATCAGCTATGTGTCTGATGCCTTTCAGGGCGGCTGCAATGATATGCAAGTGATTAAGGCCAGCAAAATGCACAACTATCTAACGCTGGTAGCGGATCCAGTCAGGGCAGTGAAACGCTCGGCCAGTGAGATGGAGGAAGATGCAAATGCTGAGCAGCTGTCGATAATGCCCACAAGTGATTCCACCAGATGCACACAGATGATGGACGCAATCGATAAGCTTCGGGAATTCAAGGTCTTCGATCATTCTGCGTTGCAGGAAAAGTGGCTTACAGGGCACCTCAACAATATGCTGATTGTCGCGGCGGCTATCTGCAATTTCAACAAGATGTAATTTTTGGAGCAATTCCTGCGGGAAATGCCAATGGAAATGCCTTTCAAGAATGCTCGTGGCAAGCTATCAGTTGGTCGAGGAAACCCTAGTAAGCAATTCTTCAAAATAAGAAGTCAAATGCCTCAAGGCATTGTTAAGGGGCAACTCCAGAATCATCCAGTTCGTCCCATTATCAAGGAATTGCAGCCCGCAACTTCAGGCATTCAGAAACAGGTGCAGTTGCAGCGACGCCAGCATGACAACCCACCCAAAGCCCAGGGTCCACAGCCTGTTATACAGCAGTGCAAAAATTCCTTAAAGTCTACTATCCAGCAGCATATGCAGACCTTGGAATCCACAAATATGCAGAATCGACAGGCCAAAGTGCAGCAGCAGCCGCAAAAACCGAAGTCTCTACTGCGCAGCGCTGACATTACCTACAGTCAAGCTGTTCAAATGCAGAAGTGGACGATGTACGCGCAGCAGCGGCAACAGAAGCAAGAGATGCAACAGCGGTAGCAGTTGCAAGAGCGGCTGTAGATCTAGGAACAATTAGAACCGCAGCAGAATTAAGGGCAGCTGAAGAGAAGGTAGCTGCGACCGCGAGAACTCTAGCAGCAAATCAGGCAAGAATGGTAGCGCTGCAAAAAGCGCTAAAAGAATCGCTTGCTGCACCTAGCATGCCAATAGGGTTGTGCTTAAACCGTTTGAGAATTGTAAGATAAACTTATATCAGAACAAATGCCCTGAAGTAGGCAACACAAAAACATAATAAACATCGCGTCACCCAGTGAATTCTCCGTCCGCGACCTACCGCAATTTTTTTGGTTTCCTCGTGTCGTGCGAAAATTCAGTCTCTCCTAACTAAAACAAAGCCGTGTAATCGCAAAAAAAAATTGTGACGGTATTCGATTGGCGCTATCGATACTCCACGACGAATGCAACATTGATTTGCACAAAATGAAGATAATATTACGTGCCAGATATAAAATTTATATTATTTGCGCAAATTTGTATTAAGCCGCATATACAATACATGAGCCGATGAAGTCACTAAATAGCTCTTAAATATTTTGAATATGTTGCTTGCAATGCACACGTCTGGCAACGCCAAGCTTGACATAACAACTGGCACTAATAAGGAATTCGCTGGAATTTCCCTTCTGTAGTCTATTCGTTTGCTATTTACTGCTAGCCGTTTGATGTTTGGTTGCGCTTGCGTGTGTGTGCGTATCGATCTCAGGATAGCAACATTTGCTTTGCCTACCACAGATCTGCTTCTCAACTGCGCAAATTCATTTTTATTTCTTCTCTGCACTTACAGTTCAGCATGGTCACAACATGTGTGCGTGTGTACAGTTTCCTGCACCTGGCTGGGTGACGGAAGCGCAAAAGGCCTTGCAGCTCATCCGCAAATGCCGATGCAATCTCTGCATCCGATCGACACCAAGTGTTGTCCGGTCGCATTTAGTCTTCGCAAATTCTAGCTATTCTTCTGGATTTATGAAAAACAAATTTTTTTTTTTATCAACTTTGAGATTTTTTCTATTTTAATTTCTGTTGTAAATAACCATGGCAAATGAAGAGTCAAACGCAATTTCTGATTAAGGATGATATTTATTATGCGCGAAGCCAAGTTGATGAGTAGGCACTGCATTAGCAAAGTCCTCACACTCAAAGAGTCTGCGCATAAGAAGCCTTTCAAACAGCTTAGAGAATCCAGAAAGTAGACTTATAGGGCGATAGGAGGAAACATCTTCAGTGGGCTTACTCGGTTTTAGAATCATTGATATAGCAGCATATTTCCACTGGCAGGGAAAGTGTTTGAATCTAAAAATTGAATTGAATATGAGCACCAGATATAATAATGCCTTCTGTGGTAAGGATTTAATAACATAATTGTCATTGTTGTTAATGCCAGGTGATTTTTGTAGCTTCTAGGATTTTATTTCCACTATTATTTCGCTGATGGTTACTGGACGAAAAGGCAACATACTCTCATCTTGGCATGCCTGTTCTTGTAACTTGAGATCAAGCTCATCAATAACTTTTTTTACGCGATTCCAGCGTATTGATACAGTTGGGCGTCAATCGCTGTTCTAAGTGTGCTGCAAACAATTCGGCTTTCTCTTCTGTGCTTTTCGTCTAGACTTAACTCATTCCACAACCGCTATCAACATGAGACTTAAGAGGCCAGTTCTTAGTTATCTTCCACAGTTTCTGCATTCTGAAGCTGCTTATAAAACGTCGTTCTGTAGAAAATATATTCCTTCTTGCATTGGCGCTTGTAATTCAATAACCGTCTAGTTTGACGATTTAATTTGAATTGCCCAGGGAGCTTTCTATTGCTTTCTGCTGTCGACTCCTTTGGACTGCAGCAACAGCAGCTTTGTGTATATTAGTGGTAAGAATATTGATGGCAACCTCAACATCAGCGCCAGAATTTCTGTATTCAACAAAATACAGTTGTCCAGACATTTTTTAAACACCTTAATATTGGCATTTTTATCCAATATTCTACGTTTCCTTTGCGTAGCTGTATCATTATTTGATGAACCCAGCTCAATGTGTATAGGAAGGTGGTCAGAATCAAGATCTATAGTTGAATACGTAATAAGAGGTTTATTCTGCAGTCCACCATATTTAGAAAAATCAATGGCGGATGGTCTCTTCTTCTTACCATAAGGATAATGGGTGGCCCCACCAGTAGCAAGTACATTATATCTCTTATTTCTCTGAATGCTATCCATAATAGCCTTGCCTCGTTTACAGGCCCGAATACTTCCCCACCAAGAATGCCTTGCGTTCCAGTCACCGCAGAGAATAAAGTTATTATCAATACACAGACTATCAATGTACTTGAAAAGCTTGGAGAAATGCTGTGGCAACCAATTATGCTGGGGAGGGCAGTAAATTGGGACAATGACAACAATCTCATTACTTGAATCAGAAGGCATTATCGCCACAGGTGCACACTGCATGAAGGAATATGATATGGGTTGAAGTGCAATATGCCTTATTCCTTGCTGTACTAGAATGGCAACTCCACCACTTCTACAATTCTCTGGGTTAATTGACATATAAGTAGAGTATCCACCTACGCCCAAAGTACATGGATTTGTTGCCGATGAAGAAGCTCCTGGGTCCAATCTGGTTTCAATAATCATCATAACGTCAATTTGATGTCTTAGCATAAATACTTCAAGCTCCAGGGTTTTGTTACCAATGCCAGCAGCATTCCAATAGGCAATTTTAAAAATGACAGATTGATTGCCGCTGATATTAGTGTTATTTGTATAGTATTATTTGGGCTGCCATATTGATTTGTGTATGAAGATGACTTCTGTACAAACTAGACATTGCGGCGGTCAATGGCAATCCTAGTTATATTACTTGGTGGCGTATACACGTTTGACATGAGTTGCTGATTAGAGACAAACAATTGAAGTACATTGAGTAGCGTGTCCATCTTCTTTCCCATATCACTAATCAGCAACATGTTTTGATGCAACATTTGCATAATGGAAGTTCCTACTTGCGGATTCTGCCAAGGATCACTCTCCAAATTGCGTTGCTGGCTTAGCTCATGTTACCGCTTATCATGCCGTTTTAGGGGTATTGAACCATGTTGTAGTTGCTCCTCAATACGCAGCTGCTGCTGGAAATTCTGGAGATGTTTAGTTGGTTCAGTCACGTTTACCTCTGAAATCAGAAATTTTTGTATCTTCCTCAATTTTTAAACTGGACTTACCGAACTTTTAGGTTTTTGTTCTTTGTAACTTCCCTTAAATAACGTTAAAAGTTGGATTGCCACGCCCACTCCGACTCCCAAAAGCGATCTACTTGGTGTAAATAGATAAATCCATATAAATCATGTAATGTGAAAGCTGCAGTTACCAAATACCAAGCACGTCCTCCAACATTTTTTCGTTCCCAAATTTCCCAAAAAGCCTGAATTTCTTCTGAATTGAAAAGCTAAAGTTCCAAAAGTTAGAAAGCTCACTATCTTGGAAACTCCTCATACATTTTTTTCGAGGATAAGTTTTAAGGAACGTACACCAAAGATTAGAATTTCCTGGCTACATCCAACCTGTTCTTTGCCTTGTGTTATAAGAGTTTTGTGCATTCGGTTATGCCCGACATCAACGTTCTTTCTTTTTTAGATTGAATCACCTAAATATAATGAATGAAAGGCATTTCTAGGTATTTCTTATCTTAACTGCACTATTGATAAGATATGAAAAGCACTATTGATAAGTTAAGTTAAGATAGGTAGTGCAAAAAAAGGTACAACAATCGTATTAATCCACAGTCTTTAATAACTCATTGGAGAGTTAAAACAATGTTTCGAGCTGCGATACAATATATTTTTAAAGGCCTGGTGCTGGGTAAGAGAATGGTTCAATCGAATTGGTTAAATTTCGCACCTTAAGCATTGTTTACAGATCAAAAAGTTATCGATAAATGAAAGTGTACTTATAAATGCAGTAAAGGCGGAAAAATAAATTCATTACATAATTGCCTCTCAGTAGACCGCTTTGTTGTTTGTGGGACACAAGCGAAATATAATGCAATTTCGCTAGCCAAAATTTTGGCCAGTCTATAAACTGTGCTTTAACCAATCCTGTCAATGTTAAAATTAGTAACAAGCAATTGACAAACTGATGTGAAATAAAAAACAGTTTTAAATTAATCAATTTTATAAACATATTTGTCCACAGTTTTTAAAGGCTTACTGAACTATAAAATTATATTTCGAAACACGAAATATTGTATTGGAGTCCTGGTGGTCCTACTTGCATGCTGGTTGTATTTTTATGATAATACTGACACTTGGGTCCGATTCGACAAGTCGAAGACGTTCCCCGAATACACAGTAAGCGGCGGCTCCGATTTGGAGGGCTACAATAACTTCGTGGGACGCGTTCATCATGAGGGCTCTTTCCTGCCAGCACGTGTCAGAGCGGTAACTGGCTATACTACTTATTGGACCAAAGAAGCCGCTTTTGCAGAAACCAACTTCGAGCTGCTTGTTGATCCTCACAACAGATAACACTGGGTGCGCAGCTTCGATGGATTTGTGGGAGCCAATTCAGTCTCTGTTAAAACAAGACCTGGGCAAGAAGAAAAGCTTTATGTGTGCCGAGCCAATATTGATGGTGGAATGTTAATTGGCACACTGTATTTATCGGAAAAGAAATGCATTATCATTTATGAGAATGTTCCCCCGAGAGTCATAGATACATTCGAGGTGCTGGTTCGAAAACATGGTACATTCTGGTCAACACGGTTGAAAATTTTAGGTTGTTTAGGTATATTAGGTTGTTGTTTTCTTGTTTTTTGTACCCCTTATGTAAATAAGCTGGCTAAGATGCAAATCTTCGTTTTAAGCATCACGGGCAAAATATTCATTCTTGAGGTCGTACCTTGGGATACCGTCGAAAAGTTAAAAGCCAAGATTGAGGAAAGAGAACGAATTTCTGCAGATGAGCAGCGATTAACATTTTCTTGCAAGCAACTTAAAAATGGTAACACTCTCGCCTATTACAATGTTCAGAGAGGGTCAACTGTGCACTTGTCTCTCCGCGTGGTGCAAGACTGAATATGTTCTGTGATAAAAAATAAAGCTTATTGAATTAATACAGCTGATTTTGTTTTACACTGAAAATTGAAACGATAATCGAAAACAAAATGAGCCTTGGTGAGTGTAACGGGCAACATCGGCTAGCTCTGTATTTGCAGGGTGGCCTAATTCCAACTCTGCCCATAGACGGTACAGACTTCAAAACAAACTCGATCTACTCAACACTTCATAAAGACCCGCATGGACACACAATACAAATGGAACAGTCGGCAGGCCCGGTGTTTATGGCGGCCCTTCCTGAAATGGGCTTGTACGCATTTTACTGAGTTACGAGTCGGTTTATCCTAATGGGGCAGCTCCGGCCAGCCAGTGCTTCGTTAGGGGTGGGTCTACCCATGCCCGCCGACGTATAATACCACGACACTACACAAATCTACACATCACTAACAAACAGCTGTATTAACGGACAGTGGCATTTCAAAACAAAATCAACATTACCTCCGACGTAGCGCTCCCTCCCTTCCTGTGGGGCGAAATCATTTACGGTGGGCCCCACCCCTTGACGTGTTCGAGATCTCATTTTTATCCTAACCTAATTTATGGTCCCCTCCACTCAAAAACTTAAGTTTTAATTTTTAACCAGCCTTACGCATATTTAATCAGGGTACCTTAAGGCTAACATTCAGTGCTTTAGTTTTGCTTAAAGTAAATTTAATTCAAGCTAAAAAATTTTACTCAAAATTTCTACACCTTATATGTATATATTTTTGTAGTCCTTTTATTTTTATTAAATTTTAAAGTGAAATCATTTAGGGACGTCCTAACCTACCCTATGGAGCTCCCAGGGGCAGTTGTGAGAGTAACTACTCACAAAAATAAAGGTCGAAGAAAGTTCTTCACATAGAAAAAAAAAACAATCTCGTAAGCTGTCGGTGACCAGTAAGGGTAATGATTATGGAATTTAAGATTGAAAAATAGTGACTATAAATAAAATTTAAGTAACAACTTAACAACAAAAAAAATTAATAAAAAAAAAAAAATATTTTAAAAAAAGAAAAAAAATGTTGAATATAATATTTTAACAAAATTATAGCTACAAAAAAAAATACAAATAAAAAAGTAATAACAGAAAAGAATATGCATAAATCAAAGATGTAAAGCCGATCGGCGGAGAATATTTGGCCCGATACTGGCGATGAATTGAAGTTTCCACGCTGTCAAAATTATGAGATTGGAACGGACTCACTTTTCCCTAATTCTTGGTGTTGGTGGTCCGTGGTGGCGGTGGATGACAAGCTGCTCCGTAGGCACCTTTAACGTTGATGTGGCTGCTGCCGTTTAGTCGTTATGTTGATGGTTTTAATTCGATGCGGCACCTTTGTGTTAGTGTTATTTGAAAACCGGTACAATTATGTTCTTTTATTTCGTTTCATTTCGTTCGTGGGTTCCCAGTTTTAAATTTAAATTAAAATTTATTTTTATTTTCACTGGAGACACTTAACCGAACTTCTCTTGATTTTCCAAACAAAAAAAAAAAAAGTGACCGCCCGCGTTCGCTGCCTTTTTCTTTCTCCTGCTTCAGTATACGACTTTCGATCTGTGTTGTCTCCACCCCAGTCCGCATCAACGTAGCTTTTGATGGGATTTCCAGTTTTTGCATATGTTATGCCCATTGAAGACGTCGTCCTCTGATATCGCAGCACTTGCTTTGCGTATAGGGCCCTTATCAACCATCTGGAAAATACAAAATATACGCTGTTTTATATTGGCCAACTCACCGATTTCTGACGAACATATCATCATGTCATCCACATAGACTGCGATTATATTTATGTGGTTTTCAGTTGGTGTACATGTAGCTCTAGTTCAGCTGCTATGGCCAACACCATCCTTATTGTCGCATATTGCAGTACTGGCGAAAACTAGCCCAGCCTTGTATCGTTCTATGGTGCCATTATTTCCACGTTTTAGTGCAAAGACCCATCTGCATCCAATCGCCTTATGATTGGATGGTAATTCGACTGTATCCCAAGTTCCATTCACTTTCAGCGTTCCGAATTCCTCTGCCATGGCCTTATGCCATTCGATCGCCTGTGAACTTTCAAATGCTTCTTCCACAGTTGCTGTTGTTATGACGTCATCACTGCTCAGAAGATTCAGCTTGTGGCGCTTCTCGTCTGGTCTTCGCCATCCTTGCCCACTGATTCTTTCAAGTAGGTTACTTTTCTTGCTGATATCTCTTTGGTTGGTTTCGTGATCCTCATCACCATTCGCTTTACTTTTGCCATCCGATTTGTTGGTATCGGTGTTACCGTTATCTTCATCGCTGCCTCTGCTGCTGGATCTGGACAAATTGACAAATCTCATCCTTTCTGCAACTCCATTATGCTGTGTGTGGCACATTCAATTGGCGGACGATTTTATGTCAGAAATAGGTCAAACTCGTTATTGACATATTCTATGCCATTGTCACTGCGAAGTACTTTGATCCGTTTTTCCGTTTGGCATTCCACCATGTTCTTATAGTTCTTAAACACATTTAGAACTTCCGATTTATTTTTGATATTATATATATATACCGTTTTCGTCACATACACACGCACGACTTTTCTTGAAGGTTACAGTGCAGCCTCCTTTTACCAATCTGCTCACCGAAATAAAGTTTCATTGTAATTGTGGTACATAAAGAACGTTTTTAAGTTTTACTGTTGAAGAGTTCGTTTTAATCATGACGTCTCCTCGTCCGACTACTTCTAGTGACTTCTCACCAGCAAGTGTGACTGTATCAGTGCATTGTTCAAACGAATTAAATATATTTTGATTTGCACACATATGAGGTGTGGCGCCACTATCTAAGCACCACGCTGACTTGTTAAGCAGCCGATCTCTGTTTTTTGCACTTAGCAACATGAAATATGATTTTGCGTCTATTCCTTTTACATTCTCTTCGTTCGCTTTGGACCTACATTCGGCAGCAATGTGGACAATCTTATCGCAATTGTAACACTTCATTTTTCTGTTTCGGTTCTTGCTTACTTTGTCTTTCTTATTTGCGCTCTCTTTAGCTATCTTATTTGCGCTCTCTTTGCTTAAAAATGCCTGTTCACTTGACCTTTCTCACTGGACCGGTGGGCTGATGCACTGCCTTTAGGGTTATCCACGCAATGAATTAGCACACTTTTCATTTGGACACACCACGAATAATAATTTGCTTCGTCCAACTTGTCTATATTGTACAGCGCACTCATTTTTCGCTTGTACTTGCTCTCACATAGAAAACTTGAGTTGGTTTGCACACAGCAATACAAATTATGCGATTATACAGCGCTCTCTTGGTGCAACACTCTCTCTCTCTCTCTCTCTCTCTCGATAAAGAGCGTTCGCTGATCTGACAGCTGCTGCAGCTAGTTTGTTGTTCTGAAAGCTGCAGCATAGCGTCAGCAGCGCTCTCTCTTTATACAGCGCTCTCTCTTTATTCAGCGCTCTCTCTTTATTCAGCGCTCTCTCTTTATTCAGCGCTCTCTCTTTATTCAGCGCTCTCTCTCGACAAAGGGCGTTGTCTAATTTGACGGCTGTTGCAGCTAATTTAGTTGTTCAACAAAGCTCTAGATGATCGAACGTGTCGTTTATCTGCTCTCGTTGGTCAGAAGGTTTAGCACGTGGCTTCAGATTAAGTAGCTCATTGGAGAGCTAAAACAATGTTTCGAGCTGCGATATACTATATTTTTAAAGGCCTGGTGCTGGGTAAGAGAATGGTTCAATTGAATTGGTTACATTTCGCACCTTAAGCATAGTTTACAGATCAAAAAGTTATCGATAATGTGAAACTTCATTTGAAAAAATGGTGTCGAAATATTTTGCTCAGGCTGTTTTGCCAGCCGATTTAGAGACCGCTAAACTAAATTCCACAATGTTAACTCACCTGTGTGGATTCTGTTCGAACCTGGATTTATTTTGAAGGACTTTTATCTGCAAGCTAACAAAGAAGCGGAAAGTGCATCAAGGTGAAAATAGCAAATTATCAATGAGAAATGATTCGAATCTTCAAGAAGAAAGTGTACTTATAAATGCAGTAAAGGCGGAAAAATAAATTCATTACATAATTGCCTCTCAGTAGACCGCTTTGTTTTTAGGTCCCACAAGCGAAATATAATGCAATTTCGCTAGCCAAAATTTTGGTCAGTCTATAAACTGTGCTTTAACCCATCCTGTCAATGTTAAAATTAGAAGCAAGCAATTGACAAACTAATGTGAAATAAAAAACAGTTTTCAATTAATCAATCTTATAAACATATTTGTCCACAGTTTTTAAAGGCTTACTG
The DNA here is from genome assembly GCA_035043205.1 of Drosophila trichaetosa. Classification (NCBI taxonomy): domain Eukaryota; kingdom Metazoa; phylum Arthropoda; class Insecta; order Diptera; family Drosophilidae; genus Drosophila; species Drosophila trichaetosa. The sequence goes on from JAWNNE010000204.1 coordinate 14,148, forward strand.
AACTATAAAATTATATTTCGAATCACGAAATATTGTCTTATTGGAGGCCTGGTGGTCCTACTTGCATGCTGGATGTACTTTTATGATAATACTGATACTTGGGTCCGATTCAACAAGTCTAAGACGTTCCCCGAATACACTGTAAGCGGCGGCTCCGATGTGGAGGGCTACAATAACTTCGTGGGACGCGTTCATCATGAGGGCTCTTTCCTGCCAGCACGGGTCAGAGCGGTAACTGGCTATACTACTTATTGGACCAAAGAAGCCGCTTTTGCAGCAACCAACTTCCAGCTGCTTGTTGATCCTAGTAACAGATATCACTGGGTGCGCAGCTTCGATGGATTTGTGGGAGCCAATTCAGTCTCTGTTGAAACAAGACCTGGACAAGAAGAAAAGACTTATGTCTGCCGAGCCGATATTGATGGTGGAATGTTAATTGGCACACTGTATTTATCGGAAAAGAAATGCATTATCATTTATGAGAATATTCCCCCGAGAGTCAGCGATACATTCGAGGTGCTGGTTCGAAAACATGGTAGATGGTGGTCAACGTTGTTGATAGAAATAGGGGTCCTAGGCGGGCTAATAGCATTTCTTATACCAGTTCTTATAATTATAAGTTACCTTATCATTATTATGCTTGTACTTTTTTGTTTTATGTCAAGATTGGAAAGATCCAGACCGTCGAAAATTTCGAAGCCATCGCAGAATACGATGCAAGTCTCAGTTATTAGCATCGCGGATAACACCGTCATTAATGAGGCCGAACCTACGGATACCGTCGAAAATTTCGAAGCCAAGATCGAGGAAAGTGGAGGAATTCAAAGTACGCAGAATACGATGCAAGTCTTCGATAAAAGCATCGCGGATAAGACCGTCATTATTGAGGCCGAACCTACGGATACCGTCGAAAATTTCGAAGCCAAGATCGAGGAAAGAGATAAAATTCAAAGTACGGCGGAATCCAGACCGTCGAAAATTTCGAAGCCATCGATGAAAGAGAGGGAATTCAAAGTACGCAAAATACTATGGAAGTCTCCTACGGATACCGTCGAAAATTTCGAAGCCAAGATCGGGGAAAGGGAAGGAATTCAAAGTACGAAGAAGACGTTGCGATTCGTCGGTAAAAGCATCGCGGATAAGACTTTCATTATTGAGACCGAACCTACGGATACCGTCGAAAATTTCGAAGCCAAGATCGGGGAAAGGGAAGGAATTCAAAGTACGAAGAATACGATGCAAGTTGGTACAAGCACCACGAAAATACTAACGGTATTAGGTGCTGTGATTGGTCTAGTAATTTCAATTTTAGAGAGAAAAGGAAGGTAACTAAAAAACTAATCGTAACGTTTAAGGTGGTTTTTCAGTTTTAAATTTCATGTTTAACATTTTGTCTTAATATTAGCAATTTGAATTTTTGTTTGTTTTTATTTTGTTTTATATATATAATTACAAGTCTGACAACGGTTTTAATTATAAAAAAAATACAATTCTTCATTCAGAAACACGTCTTCTCAGATTGGTGTACAAAATGTAACTCTGCTTATGCTAGCGGTTTAATCTATAAGGAAACCTCGCACCTGCTTCTTATCTCATGGTCTGTTTATGGAGGGTCTCTTTTGCATTCTTTGTTTATGTTATCTTATCTTGCCTGCTATGATTCTATGAATAGAAAGTGCGTTTGCGGTGTTGACATGCTGTATGATACTTTGACCTGCCATCTATGTAGGGGTCTCTTTTGGTAGTTGCATTCTTTGTTTATGCTTATCTTATCTTATTAATAGAAAGTGCGTCTGCGGTGTTGGCATGCTGTATGGTAAGCGTGAGTGTGGTGTGAGTGTGGACATGAGGGATCTGCGGGATCTGAATATGTCACTATATACATATATTATTTTCGTTTGGTTTGTGGAATGAATGCTTAAAAACTAATATTTTACATTTTATTCATTTAATTTTATTTATTTATTTTTTTCAAATTAAATTGTTCTAGTTATTATTTTATTGGCTTATATGACGAAATTCGTTCTTATTTAGTGTACTTTGCGTAATCCCAAAAAAAAAAAATTTTTAAATTATTATTTGTTTTTTTTTTTATATTAATATGCGTTAATTTTTGTTCAGTGTATTGTGTAACTTATTCAAATACTAATTTTATTCAATTTAAAGATTATTTCGATTTAGTATTTTGTTCTTGTTTGTGTGTAAAGGGAAGTATTCAGCACATAGACTGACTACTAAAGGCGTCGCAACTAGCACTTTTAACTAGGTGGACTACGGAGAGTGAGATCCTTCGATGCGCAAAGTAAGTGCGATGGTAGAAATCAAACTAGCGGAGTTGACGATTAGATTCGAACTGTTTTGCTCTGACGAGCAGGGCTTTATTTATACATAATTCTTAACTCTAAAATACATTATTTGACAGTTTTGTGTGGCGCGTGCATCTAGTGCAGCGATCGCAATTTCCCACGTTCATACTTTCTAGTGTGGCCGTTGTTATGCTTCCACTGAGGGCAACGATCGTAATATGAGACAACCACTGGGCTAATGCCATCGTGTGCAGCGACCTTAGAGTGAGGCAACCAAGTGGTGGTGTCCGCTGACGTAGGCACGTGCTGGTTGTGATATGAGCTTGTTGTCCCACGGTGGGCTTCTTGTATAATATGCTGACCAAAGGCGCGCGTGCCCTTGGTTCCGATCGCTGGTTGCCGTTGATTTCGTTGTTGACGAAATATGCTGACGCGTTCGATGCAGTTGTTGCGAGGGCTGCCTATAGCATATGTGGCAGTTGTTGCGAGGGGCGCATATAGCTTATGTCAAAGCTATATGGCTCCTCACAAATGAGGCAACCGCTGAAGTCAGCGTTGAGTTGTTGTCAGTTGTTGAGTGCAGTGCTTGCAATATTATGTATATATATATATTATAATCGAACCACAAGAACATCAATATCAAAGAGAGCGGACAGTACAAGAGCTTTAGAGCTTAATCATAATCTAAGCTTACACTCACGCTTACGAGGAACCTCGCTCACGCTCGCGTTAGCTCGCTCTTTTTTTTCTCACTATCTCCTTTTGTTCATTTTCGTTTTGTCCGTCCGCATGCAAAACCCTGCCCTGGCCTTTACAGTGGGACAAACAACACAACTCATGTGATATGTATGACACAGTTAAAACTTGTTGTTTCTTATCATAAAATGCCTCCTCAACGCGATTGTTTAGCTTTGAGAAGGTCAAGAATATCGGGATCCACGGTGTGCCATTCCCTCTTGGGGAAATGTATGTAAGGAAGGGTGGTTGAGTGACCTTTATTCTCAGTAATCCAACCTATGGATTTTCTCAGCCTTATGGGCGTGATTATTTTCTTATTAAGATGATTTTGATTGGTTTGCTTGAGTCCAATGGCTTTTCTACAAGTATAGAAATCAACAGTTACCTTTTTGGCCTTTAAATGCCAAAATTGAGTTACAACCGGATTACCCGTATCAGTTGTGAAAACCTGATCAATAAAGCATTCTGAAGGGGCACAATAGACCTTATAGGTCGCAGTGCTAAATATCCCCAATTATAATAATAAGCATTCTGAACATACACCAATGATTTCTGAGAGCGTTCTTACTTTAGGCAATTTTAGAATTCCTACTGCTTCTTCAGAAATTTTGTCACTCTGAGACCCCCACACCAATTACAGCCCTTACATTTTCAAATTCCCAATTTCTTGATTTTATTTTAATAATTGGGATTCATAGTAGTGCTTTTCTTTTCCTTTGTTGCATATTGAACATAGTTCCTTCTTAGTGCATCCCCTGTTATTCACATGTCTTAAACATTTTATGCATGTTTTTCCTTTTTTTTTGTTATTCACTTTTTCAAGCCTTTCGATAGAAGTCTTATTTCTAAATTTAAATGATTGACTTATATTACTTCCAGTGCCTTTACAAATTTGACAATATTCTAGAAAATTGTTATTTTGTTTTTTAAATGTGGGTTGCAAGTTCTTGCACTGAACTTAGAGTGTTGAGTATCTGCTCTAAGTACATCCATGAGATAGTTTTTGTCTGATCTATCAGATTACCATCACATTTATTAAGATGAAAAGTGTGATTGGGAGTGCTAAATTCACCATTATCGTGGTTGTCCTGCTATTTCTTAGGGGTTTTAGTTTCCTTGTATTATTGATATTTATTTTTTGCAACGACAGTACTTCTTCGACTTCTGACTTTTCCGCTATTAGTTGGAGTAGCAAAAGTCACCACCTTTGATCTTATGCTACCCTGACTGTAGAGTTTTCAAACTGAATGAGGAATGTTCCCCTTAGTTCCATTGGTTCCTTGTCGATTTTTCTTATGCCTTCGAAGTTGATAGGCAGGATTGTTCCAGTGAACATGTCTTCACGGTCGAGTTGACTATTGATTAGTCGGCAGTCAGCTGTTTTGCACTTTAGGAAGCGTGTTATACAGGTGTCCTAGCTTAGATCTGTTAGCTTACTCTACTACATGTCCTTTTGTCATTATAGGCTTCGCAAATTTCTTTAATTACCAAAATTTTTTGATTGCATTTAATCATGTTTTTGAACGTTAAGCTATTTATTTTGTTGTCTCTTTTTATTGGATTTATTAATGGAATATTATTAGTAGAGAGTATTTTTTCCTATGGTTTCCTATTTTTATTTCATTAGCTCTTTCAGTTAATTTATTAATTGTCTTGCTTTCAACTCTATTATTAATTGTTTATTATTATTTTTTACTTAATAACGACAATCTCGTAATCATATAATCTGGCGTCCGTTTTTACGGCCAGTTCCACTCTTGCCCTCAAATTTCGCAAAAGCCTGAATACTTCTGAATTGGAAATTGGTAAATTACTTGGAAACTCCTCCAACATTTTTTTTCAATAATGCCCTCAAAAATTCACAAAGCCTTGGATAATAAAGTTCAGGCAGCCTTCTACAAAGATTGGAATTTCTTGGCTACATCCATCCTGTTATTTACTTTGGGTTATAAGAGTTTTGTGCATTCGGTTATGCCCGACTGCAACGTTCTTTCTTTTTAAGATTGAATCACCTTATCTAAACTCACTATTGATAAGATATGAAAAGCACTATTGATAAGTTAAGTTAAGATAGGCAGTGCAAAAAAAAGGTACAACAATCGTATTAATCCACAGTCTTTAATAACTCATTGGACAGTTAAAACAATGTTTCGAGCTGCGATAAAATATATTTTTAGAGGCTTGGTGCTGGGTAAGAGAATGGTTCAATTGAATTGGTTAAATTTCGCACCTTAAGCATAGTTTACAGATCATAAAGTTATCGATAATGTGAAACTTCATTTAAAAAAATGGTAGCCAAATATTTTGCTCCGGAAATGAGAAATGATTCGAATCTTCAAGAAGAAAGTGTACTTATAAATGCAGTAAAGGCGGAAAAATAAATTCATTACACAATTGCCTCTCAGTAGACCGCTTTGTTTTTAGGTCCCACAAGTGAAACATAATGCAATTTCACTTTCGAAAATTTTGGTCAGTCTGTAAACTGTGCTTTAACCCATCCTGTCAATGTTAAAATTAGAAAATAATGTGAAATAAAAAACAGTTTTCAATTAATCAATTTTATAAACATATTTGTCCACAGTTTTTAAAGGCATACTTCTTGTGTGTTGTTCATATAGGATTCATAATCTTATGTATCGAAACACGAATTATCGTCGTGAGGGAGTCCTCCTGGTCCTATGTATCATTTTAATGATGCCTATTTCGTATTTTAATGGTGAAAATGAAACTTGGGTCCAATTTGACAAGTCGAAGACGTTCCCCAAATACACTGTAAGCGGCGGCTCCGATTTGGAGGGCTACATTAACTTCGTGGGACGCGTTCATCATGAGGGCTCTTTCCTGCCAGCACGTGTCAGAGCGGTAACTGGCTATACTACTTATTGCACCAAAGAAGCCGCTTTTGCAGCGACCAACTTCGAGCTGCTTGTTGATCCTAGTAACAGATAGCACTGGGTGCGCAGCTTCGATGGATTTGTGGGAGCCAATTCTGTCTCTGTTGGACAAGAAGAAAAAGTTTATGTCTGCCGAGCCGAGATTAATGGTGGAATGTTAATTGGCATACTGTATTTATCGGAAAAGAAATGCATTATCATTTATGAGAATCTTCCCCTGGTCAACACGGTTGAAAATTTTAGGTTGTTTAGGTATATTAGGTTGTTGTTTTCTTGTTTTTTGTACCCCTTATGTAAATAAGCTGGCTAAGATGCAAATCTTCGTTTTAAGCATCACGGGCAAAATATTCATTCTTGAGGTCGTACCTTGGGATACCGTCGAAAAGTTAAAAGCCAAGATTGAGGAAAGAGAAGGAATTCCTGCAGATGAGCAGCGTTTAACATTTTCTTGCAAGCAACTTAACTGGCAGCTCCGGCCTGCCAGTGCTTCGTTAGGGGTGGGTCTACCCATGCCCGCCGACGTATAATACCACGACACTACACAAATCTACACATCACTAACAAACAGCCGTATTAACGGACAGTGGCATTTCAAAACAAAATCAACATTACCTCCGACGTAGCGCTCCCTCCCTTCCTGTGGGGCGGAATCATTTACGGTGGGCCCCACCCCTTGACGTGTTCGAGATCTCATTTTTATCCTAACCTCATTTATGGTCCCCTCCACTCCACTCAAAAACTTAAGTTTTAATTTTTAACCAGCCTTACGCATATTTAATCAGGGTACCTTAAGGCTAACATTCAGTGCTTTAGTTTTGCTTAAAGTAAATTTAATTCAAGCTAACAAAATTTTACTCAAAATTTCTACACCTTATATGTATATATTTTTGTAGTCCTTTTATTTTTATTAAATTTTCAAGTAAAATCATTTAGGGGCGTCCTAACCTACCCTATGGAGCTCCCAGGGACAGTTGTGAGAATAACTACTCACACAAATTAAGGTCGAAGAAAGTTCCTCACATAGAAAAAAAAAACAATCTCGTAAGCTGTCGGTCATCAGTAAGGGTAATGATTATGGAATTTAAGATTGAAAAATAGTGACTATAAATAAAATTTAAGTAACAACTTAACAACAAAAAAAATTAATAAAAAAAAAAAAATATTTTAAAAAAAGAAAAAAAAAAGTTGAATTTAATATTTTAACAAAATTATAACTACAAAAAAAAATACAAATAAAAAAGTAATAACAGAAAAGAATATGCATAAATCAAAGATGTAAAGCCGATCGGCGGAGAATATTTGGGCGTTAGGCCCGATACTGGCGATGAATTGAAGTTTCCACGCTGTCAAAATTATGAGATTGGAACGGACTCACTTTTCCCTAATTCTTGGTGTTGGTGGTCCGTGGTGGCGGTGGATGACAAGCTGCTCCGTAGGCACCTTTAACGTTGATGTGGCTGCTGCCGTTTAGTCGTTATGTTGATGGTTTTAATTCGATACGGCACCTTTGTGTTAGTGTTATTTGAAAACCGGTACAATTATGTTCTTTTATTTCGTTTCATTTCGTTCGTGGGTTCCCAGTTTTAAATTTAAATTAAAATTTATTTTTATTTTCACTGGAGACACTTAACCGAACTTCTCTTGATTTTCCAAACAAAAAAAAAAAAAGTGACCGCCCGCGTTCGCTGCCTTTTTCTTTCTCCTGCTTCAGTATACGACTTTCGATCTGTGTTGTCTCCACCCCAGTCCGCATCAACGTAGCTTTTGATGGGATTTCCAGTTTTTGCATATGTTATGCCCATTGAAGACGTCGTCCTCTGATATCGCAGCACTTGCTTTGCGTATAGGGCCCTTATCAACCATCTGGAAAATACAAGATATACTCTTTTTTATATTGGCCAACTCACCGATTTCTGACGAACATATCATCATGTCATCCACATAGACTGCGATTATATTTATGTGGTTTTCAGTTGGTGTACATGTAGCTCTAGTTCAGCTGCTATGGCCAACACCATCCTTATTGTCGCATATTGCAGTACTGGCGAAAACTTGCCTAGCCTTGTATCGTTCTATGGTGCCATTATTTCCACGTTTTAGTGCAAAGACCCATCTGCATCCAATCGCCTTATGATTGGATGGTAATTCGACTGTATCCCAAGTTCCATTCACTTTCAGCGTTCCGAATTCCTCTGCCATGGCCTTATGCCATTCGATCGCCTGTGAACTTTCAAATGCTTCTTCCACAGTTGCTGTTGTTATGACGTCATCACTGCTCAGAAGATTCAGCTTGTGGCGCTTCTCGTCTGGTCTTCGCCATCCTTGCCCACTGATTCTTTCAAGCCGGTTACTTTTCTTGCTGATATCTCTTTGGTTGGTTTCGTGATCCTCATCACCATTCGCTTTACTTTTGCCATCCGATTTGTTGGTATCGGTGTTACCGTTATCTTCATCGCTGCCTCTGCTGCTGGATCTGGACAAATTGACAAATCTCATCCTTTCTGCAACTCCATTTTGCAGTGGTGTGTGTGGCTCACTTATTTGGCGGACGATCCCATTTTGTCTCAGAAATAGGTCAAACTCGTTGTTGACATATTCTATGCCATTGTCACTGCGAAGTACTTTGATCCGTTTTTCCGTTTGGCATTCCACCATGTTCTTATAGTTTTACTGTTCTTTTTAAGTTTTTTTCCTGTTGAAGAGTTCGTTTTAATCATGACGTCTCCTCGTCCGACTACTTCTAGTGACTTCTCACCAGGAAGTGTGACTGTATCAGTGCATTGTTCAAACGAATTAAACATATTTTGATTTGCACACATATGAGGTGTGGCGCCACTATCTAAGCACCACGCTGACTTGTTACGCAGCCGATCACTGTTTTTTGCACTTAGCAACATGAAATATGATTTTGCGTCTCTTCCCTTTTCATTCTCTTCGTTGGCTTTTTACCTACATTCGGCAGCAATGTGGCCAATTTAACCGCAATTGTAACACTTCATTTTTCTGTTTCGGCTCTTGCTTGCTTTGTCTTTCTTATTTGCGCTCTCTTTAGCTCTCTTATTTGCGCTCTCTTTGCTTAAAAATGCCTGTGCATTATTTTCGTTCACGTTTTCTATATGCTCTTCAGTCTTGCGTCTATCGCATTCTTCAAACAATTTAGCCTTCAAAGTACTCAAATTTTGGTAATTCATCACGTGATTCCAATGCTACAACCAGATTTTCATATGATTTGAGTTATCTCTGTTGACTGCTCCACCGTGTTCACAAAATTAGCAATATGCATTTGCATGTTCTCATTCTCCTTCATCCGCATGAAGAGTAATCTCTTGACCTTTCTCACTGGACCGGTGGGCTGATGCACTGCCTTTAGGGTTAACCACGCAGTCGACGTCGTATCACATTTCTTAATGTGACCAATCTCAGAACTTCTTACACAGAGAGTAATCACCCTTAAAGCCTTTTCGTTTTTTGATAAGCACTGGCTATATTCACTCGTCCTGTCTGAACTTGGGCATTTCATAGCACACTTTTCATTTGGACACACCACGAATCATAATTTGATTCGTCCAACTTGTCTATATTGTACAGCGCACTCATTTTTCGCTTGTACTTGTTCTCACACAGAAAACTTCAGTTGGTATGCACACAGCAATACAAATTATGCGATTATACAGCGCTCTCTTGGTGCAACACTCTCTCTCTCTCTCTCTCTCTCTCTCTCTCTCTCGATAAAGAGCGTTCGCTGATCTGACAGCTGCTGCAGCTAGTTTGTTGTTCTGAAAGCTGCAGCATAGCGTCAGCAGCGCTCTCTCTTTATTCAGCGCTCTCTATCAAAAAAAGAGCATTGGCTAATTTGACGACTGCTGCAGCAAATTTAGTTGTTCAACAAAGCTCTAGATGATCGAACGTGTCGTTTATCTGCTCTCGTTGGTCAGAAGGTTTAGTACGCTTCATATAAACAATTGTTGTGAATAAAAGCCAAAGCGTTGGCTTCCAGCCTCATCATCTATTGGAAATAAATATTATATCGTAGTGCAATCAATTTGTGTTATTATTTGATTTATTGCACTATTGATAAGTTAAATTAAGATAGGAAGTGCAAAAAAAAAAGTACAATAATTGGAGAGTTACAACAATGTTTCGAGCTGCGATAAAATATATTTTTAAAGGCTTGGTGCTGGGTAAGAGAATGGTTCAATTGAATTGGTTACATTTCGCACCTTAAGCATAGTTTACAGATCATAAAGTTATCGATAATGTGAAACTTCATTTAAAAAACTGGTCGTGAATGATTCGAATCTTCAAGAAGAAAGTGTACTTATAAATGCAGTAAAGGCGGAAAAATAAATTCATTCCATAATTGCCTCTCAGTAGACCGCTTTGTTTTTAGGTCCCACAAGCGAAATGCAATGCAATTTCGCTAGCCAAAATTTTGGTCAGTCTATAAACTGTGCTTTAACCCATCCTGTCAATGTTAAAATTAGTAACAAGCAATTGACAAACTGATGTGAAATAAAAAACAGTTTTAAATTAATCAATTTTATAAACATATTTGTCCACAGTTTTTAAAGGCATACTGAACTATAAAATTATATTTCGAATCACGAAATATTGTCTTATTGGAGGCCTGGTGGTCCTACTTGCATGCTGGTCGTATTTTTATGATAATACTGATCGTTGTGCCAGGCAACGAGCAAGATGGTCCCGGTAAATTTTCTATTTAATTCGTAGTTATCCACTCCACGGCTACGTCCGTCATTTGGGCTCCGTAAAAACATTCGTTTTTTAAGAGTTCTTTCGCTAAATGCTTTAATAAAAATGTCTCTAATACGATCTTTCGGTTCTTCAACTCTTGTATCACTAACGACAGTGAATCCAGAAGATCAGCGATTGACTCACTAAGATATCCAATTTTGGAAGAATGTCCACTAGAAGTCCAGGAGTCCACAGTGTCATCACTAAACTCAATAATGAGATCTCGTTTGAATCGTTTCTTGTCAAAGCTTTCTTCATTTCTTCTTCGACGTTTATCTTTATTTTGTTTGACTGAGTAACTTCCTTGGCTGCTTCTGCTGCAATACGTTTGCGATTCTTCTTCGTAGGAATCGGAACTTGAGATAGTTCCTGAAAGAGATCCTGTGTTGATACGCGCTGACCATTCTCTCTGATATCCCCGTCGGACTGTGCTGGACTCGCACAGGGACTGTCGTCGAGAACTACTACTACTGCTGGCCTGCTGGTCATTTTCACTTGTTTCACTTTTTTCGAAAACAATTTCCGGAGAATATTTATAGCTGCACTCAGATTCACTGTTTGAACACATTTGATTTTTTTGCAATATACACATGTAAAATTATAACACAATACTACGACGACGACGACGACGACCAATCGGTTCGGACAGCCATTTTTTTTACTGCCAATTGGCTATCGACGGTAGGCCATGATATTGCCATGCTTGGGCAGAATCTCCCGTGACGATCCTTTGGAATTTATCTTTTTTGTCCCACGACGATTTTGAGTCGGAATGGACACTTTCACTCACGCTACTCTGCGAACGGACATTTTTTTTTCGGCTGGTCCTCTAGTGGAAAGCGCTGACGGAGGCTAGTGGTGGTGTCCATGCGGGCACCTTTTGAAAAGGCCTCATTGGACATCTTGTCCTTAAGGTTCAACTCATGCAGCTCGGCCAGTAGTTCACGATACAAATGACCATCTTCCTGGTACTTTGCTTATCGCCTTCATTTTCTCTATTGGCGTTCCCCTTCGCGTCAATGGCAACACATTGCTCACCGAACACGCAGCAATGTGCTCACCAGCATTCACACTAGGCGTGCCAGAATTGCACGGCTCCCCTTTCTCTCGCGGCACCTTGAGGCTAACCACAAGACTACCCTAAGGGCGCCGATTAAGAACACTCTTACCGGCTGAGTTAACAGCCGTCTCAGAAGTCGCCTTCCTTAACTGCTGCTTACTCAGCACCGCTTGACGCTTCAGACGTTACCGACGCATCACCGCACGTACACCATCTATTTTTAGATTTAACACCCATACACACGTAAACAAGCGCAGATAACGAAATGACACGCAACAAAAAACTCACTCTTATCGCAATGCGAGAGCGAGACAAAAAATGCAAGCACTGAGTTAAGCGCTGAAAACGTAAGCAAGATACCGTTACTTTAAGCACCGTTATCTCAGTTTTGACCACTATAGCAAAGACAAAGTCCGTTTGGCACCAAGTCTGAACTCCTACTGAAATTATGACTAACAATAAGCTATTTCAATTAAGCCACGCATGGCTCCAAATTCAAGTATGTAAACAATTCAGTGTCATTCAAAGTTCTTTGCTGCTGCCGCTAGCATGTATAGTTTGGAGTATATCGGATCATTGTCGGTTGTCTGAATTGTGTCAAATACGGCCGTGTTGTAAGCCAAATCGGGCGGGTGTGCGGCGAACGGAAAATAGTTCGTCAGTCAGGTTGCGTCTGTGTCCCGCCCGTCGCCAAGCACTTGTTGTAGATCACGTTTACCTTATTAGTTAACAAGGTGAGCTTCTTATCTACCTCATCGTAGTACTCTAATCTCTTGTTCGATGAATGAAATCTAATCTCATTTAGTATTTTGGTTTTATTCGCTTTTGCTTTTTATTAGCTCTGATTTGTTGTTTTAATATTATTTCCGTTTGTTCAACTTCGCATATTGTTTTTAATAATGTTGAGATAGTATTGCTGAATGCAGTTTCAATAGAAATGAAGCTGTTAAAATTGAGATTGAATTTTCCAGCTCTCGTGTCAAGATTTCATTTGTGGTTTTTCTGTCTTGTTTAGGGTTTTTGATTTTTGCCTGCAAGACTTTAACTAATTCTCCTTTGCATTTTTCGATTAGTCTAGCCTTTATTTCTGGAATCGTATTTTAATTTCCTATTAAGATTCTAGCTGTGCCGTTTTCGCGTTATGATGAAATTCATACACAGAGTTGCCAGATTGGTACATTGTATATATTATGGTTACATTTGCAACAATTTTGCTTGCAAATTTTCAATATGTTTATTAAATCTAATTTATGTTAAATTTTAATCTTTAATCTCTTCTTGCAGGTGTTTTGCCGGCAATTTGCCAGCGTCGGTCTTCTTTGGTTTCATTTTTGGGTAGTTTTTTTTTGTTCTTATGCACTTATTTCATTCGATGGTTTTTTCTTGTAGTAATTTTTAAGATGTTTGGTGTTTGGTGTACATCTTAAACAGTTTTAGTATTAGATTGATATTAGAGAGAGCATTATTATTTGTTGTATTGGAAGTCTCAGTTACTTGATTGATATTGACATTTGCCTTATAATCTTTAATTTTACGTTGTTCACCACCCATTTTGAAATGAATTTTATCTATTGTTTTGAGGGGTTCATTAGTAAAATAAGCGAACAAAGGAAATTTAATGAAACTAGCACATTAGCAGCACAATTAACATTTTGTATTTTATTGTCTTCTGCTCCTGGCAGGATTTAAATAGAGTGTCCCAATGCTTTGGTCACTAAAGTGTCTCTCGTTCAAAGACAGCGGTATGCTTATACAAGCTTCTGCGTGCGTATGCTACACAATATTAACTTGCAAGCTACTCTTCTGTCAGGCTGCCTCGGCCAAGAATTAACTTAATAAACTGATTAGCAATAAGCTGAGTTAAGAAGTTTTGGAATAAGCTAAACCATAAGCAGAGTAAGCATAGATAAAGCATGACTTAAAGAGTAAAGAGAGAAAGATCGTTTTTTGCTCTGCTTTACTAAGAGTATATTTCCATAATGTAACTATATAAATTAAAATGAATTAGAACTTAGAATTTTTAACAAGAATTGCACAAATACAATAATTTGAATTTGATTTATTTGATGAACCAAATTCAGATAAAGCATATATTTATATACATATATATTTTCATATTACAAAAGCTACACCCAAATCAACGTTTGCAACGTTTGATTTATAGTTTGTCATAACTTAATTTCGACTCCAAAGAAAAATGTCCCCAAATGACGAAAGACAAATGTACTTATGCTAAGCGCATAAGCGCATTTGTAAATCTTATTTAATTATCTAAAAAAAGACCGCTTTGTTTTTAGGTCCCACAAGTGAAACATAATGCAATTTCGCTCTCGAAAATTTTGGTCAGTCTGTAAACTGTGCTTTAACCCATCCTGTCAATGTGGAAATTAGAAACAAGCAATTGACAAACTAATGTGAAATAAGAAACTGTTTTCAATTAATCAATTTTATAAACATATTTATTCACAGTTTTTAAAGGCTTACTGAACTATAAAATTATATTTCGAAACACGAAATATTGTCTTATTGGAGGCCTGGTGGTCCTATTTGCGTGCTGGTTGTATTTTTATGATAATACTGATACTTGGGTCCAATTCGACAAGTCTAAGACGTTCCCCGAATACACTGTAAGCGGCGGCTCCGATTTGGAGGGCTACAATAACTTCGTGGGACGCGTTCATCATGAGGGCTCTTTCCTGCCAGCACGTGTCAGAGCGGTCACTGGCTATACTACTTATTGGACCAAAGAAGCCGCTTTTGCAGCAACCAACTTCGAGCTGCTTGTTGATCCTATCAACAGATATCACTGGGTGCGCAGTTTCGATGGATTTGTGGGAGCCAATTCAGTCTCTGTTGAAACAAGACCTGGACAAGAAGAAAAGGCTTATGTCTGCCTAGCCGAGATTGATGGTGGAATGTTAATTGGCACACTGTATTTATCGGAAAAGAAATGCATTATCATTTATGAGAATCTTCCGCCGAGAGTCATCGATACATTCGAGGTGCTGGTTCGAAAACATGGTATATTGTGGTCAACATTGTTGAAAGTTATAGGCCTCCTAGGCGGGCTAATAGCAAATCTTATAGCATTTCTTCTAGCATTTCTTATGAATGCACTTCGTTTTATAATTGTGCTTGTTATCCTCATCATTGCACTTTTTTATTTTGTGTCAAGAATGAAAAAATCCAGACCGGATACCGTCGAAAATTTCGAAACCAAGCCAGATGAAGGAGGAGGATTTCAAAGTCCCCCTAGAGTCATCGATGCATTCGAGGAACCTACGGATACCGTCGAAAATTATGAAGCCACGATTGAAGAAAGAGAAGGAATTCAAAGTACGCAGAATACGATGCAAGTTGATGCAAGCATCGCGGATATGACCGTCAGTATTGAGGCCGAACCTACGGATACCGTCGAAAATTATGAAGCCACGATTGAAGAAAGAGAAGGAATTCAAAGTACGCAGAACACGATGCAAGTTGATGCAAGCATCGCGGTTATGACCGTCAGTATTGAGGCCGAACCTACGGATCCCGTCGAAAATTATGAAGCCACGATTGAAGAAAGAGAAGGAATTAAAAGTACGCAGAACACGATGCAAGTTGATGCAAGCATCGCGGATATGACGGTCAGTATTCAGGCCGAACCTACACCTACGGATACCATCGAAAATTATGAAGCCACGATTGAAGAAAGAGAAGGAATTCAAAGTACGCAGAACACGATGCAAGTTGATGCAAGCATCGCGGATATGACCGTCAGTATTGGGGCCGAACCTACGGATACCGTCGAAAATTATGAAGCCACGATTGAAGAAAGAGAAGGAATTCAAAGTACGCAGAACACGATGCAAGTTGATGCAAGCATCGCGGATATGACCGTCAGTATTGAGGCCGAACCTACGGATACCGTCGAAAATTATCGAAGCCACGATCGACGAAAGAGAAGGAATTCAAAGTACGCAGAACACGATGCAAGTTGATGCAAGCATCGCGGATATGACCGTCAGCATTGAGGCCGAACCTACGGATACCGTCGAAAATTATGAAGCCACGATTGAAGAAAGAGAAGGAATTCAAAGTACGCAGAACACGATGCAAGTTGATGCAAGCATCGCGGATATGACGGTCAGTATTCAGGCCGAACCTACGGATACCGTCGAACAGTATTGAGGCCGAACCTACGGATACCGTCGAAAATTTGAAGCACGATTGAAGAAAGAGAAGGAATTCAAAGTACGCAGAATACGATGCAAGTTGATGCAAGCATCGCGGATATGACCGTCAGTATTGAGGCCGAACCTACGGATACCGTCGAAAATTTCGAAGTCAAAATCGACGAAAGAGAAGGAATTCAAAGTACGCAGAATGCGATGCAAGTTGATGCAAGCATCGCGGATATGACCGTCAGTATTGAGGCCGAACCTACGGATACCGTCGAAAATTTCGAAGTCAAAATCGACGAAAGAGAAGGAATTCAAAGTACGCAGAATGCGAGGCAAGTCATCGATAAAAGCATCGCGGATAAGAACCTACGGATACCGTCGAAAATTTCGAAGCCAAGTTCGATGAAAGAGAATCAATTGGAAGTATCGCAGAATGCGAGTCAAGTCATCGATAAAAGCACCGCGGATAAGAACCTACGGATACCGTCGAAAATTTCGAAGCCAAGTTCGATGAAAGAGAATCAATTGGAAGTATCGCAGAATGCGAGTCAAGTCATCGATAAAAGCACCGCGGATAAGAACCTACGGATACCGTCGAAAATTTCGAAGCCAAGTTCGATGAAAGAGAATCAATTGGAAGTATCGCAGAATGCGAGTCAAGTCATCGATAAAAGCACCGCGGATAAGAACCTACGGATACCGTCGAAAATTTCGAAGCCAAGTTCGATGAAAGAGAATCAATTGGAAGTATCGCAGAATGCGAGTCAAGTCATCGATAAAAGCACCGCGGATAAGAACCTACGGATACCGTCGAAAATTTCGAAGCCAAGTTCGATGAAAGAGAATCAATTGGAAGTATCGCAGAATGCGAGTCAAGTCATCGATAAAAGCACCGCGGATAAGAACCTACGGATACCGTCGAAAATTTCGAAGCCAAGTTCGATGAAAGAGAATCAATTGGAAGTATCGCAGAATGCGATTCAAGTCATCGATAAAAGCACCGCGGATAAGAACCTACGGATACCGTCGAAAATTTCGAAGCCAAGTTCGATGAAAGAGAATCAATTGGAAGTATCGCAGAATGCGAGTCAAGTCATCGATAAAAGCACTGCGGATAAGACCTACGGATACCGTCGAAAATTTCGAAGCCAAGTTCGATGAAAGAGAATCAATTGGAAGTATCGCAGAATGCGAGTCAAGTCATCGATAAAAGCACCGCGGATAAGAACCTACGGATACCGTCGAAAATTTCGAAGCCAAGTTCGATGAAAGAGAATCAATTGCAAGTACCGCTGATAGCGAGGCTAGTCGTCGATGAAAGTATCGAAAATTTCGAACCCAGAAGGGAAAGGGAAAGAATTAATAGTAGTCAGAAGCTACTCGCCGTTATCGGCGTCGCGGCAATTGCGATTTCCCTATTTTCGCCAATAAAAATTCCATTTAAAGGAATGTAACTAAAAAACGAATCCTAACGTTTAAGGTGGTTTTTCAGTTTTAAATTTCATGTTTAACATTTTTTCTAAATATTAACAGTTGGAATTTTCGTTTGTTTTATTTTGTTGTATATCTTTTTTGCATGCACTGGTGGCGGACTAATTCTTACTAACTCTTTCAAATTATTTTTGGTCTAATTGGGTTTTTCTGGGTTTTCCCCAATTCATGCAACAAATGTTGGACCAATTTGCTTTTAAATACCCCCAGAAATAATAATTTTAATCTTTTTAATCTTCCTTATTTTAAATATATTTATAATTTTTATATTATTTAAATTAAATTAAATTAAATTTTTTAAGCTTTCTGTATTTTTGGTGTCGACTGACTTTTAGTCGACAATAAATAAATAAATAAATAAATAAATATGTATGTATTATTTTCGTTTGGTTTGTGGAGAGAAATATATGAATGCTTAAAAACTAATAATTGAATATTTATTTCTTAAAGGCGGTTACATTTTATTCATTTATTTAATTTATTTTGTTCAAATTAAATTGTTCTAGTTATTTTTTTATAGGCTTATATGACGATTATCGTGCTTATTCAGTGTACTTTGCGTAATCACAAAAATAAAATTGTTAAATTATTGTTGTTTTTTTTTATATGAATATGCGTAAATTTTTGTTCAGTGTATTGTGTAACTTATTCAAATACTAATTTTATTCATTTTAAAGATTATTCAGATTTAGTATTTTGTTCTCAAGCACATGTTTTCAATTCAATTAAGTATCACTGCTGTAAATACATTTTTATTTATACGTAAAAAGTAATAAGGGTGTGTATGTATGCTATTATAGATAAAAGGATCTGAATGTGGTAACAAAATTTAAAAAGGGAGGGATAATTTACTTTACTTCAAAATTTTCTCTTTCAGATATGGGCATTGCATTACGTTAAATGTTTCAAATAGACAAAAGCTCTGAGCACAATGAAAAGAGCGTCATTAAAAGTTACGTTGCAAAAGTTAATCGAACCACAAGAATATCAATATCTAAGAGAGCGGAGAGTACAAGAGCTTTACAGCTGAATCATGATCTAAGCTTACGCTCACGCGTACGAGGAACCTCGCTCACGCTCGCTCTCAATTTTTTTTTCTTTCTCACTATCTCCATTTGTTTATTTTCGTTTGGCCGTCCGCATGCAAAAGCCTGCGCTGGCCTTTACAGTGGGACAAACAACACAAGCATTCACCCAAATTACTCCACGATGAAGTCCTCCTCGTAAACGGTGTTGTTGTTGTTAATTTTTGGGTTTGTTTTTGTTTAATATTGTATATTTACGGGGCACGTTCTATTGTTTTTGAATGTAATATTTATTGATTTTTATATTGAAATGGAACGTTATATTACATGAACATTCGTTTCACTTCGTGAACCTTGTCCACAGGTTTTATTCATTCACAGCGAACTGAATTGTCTTGAGAACACTGAAAAAAAAATGTAACAACACTTTTGCTTATTTTATTTATAATGATAATGAAATACTTCTGCGCTTCAAGCTGCAGGGTTTTTTAATTGTGTTATATATTTTTATTTCTTTGTGATCACTACATTCCAATCCTGGGTGTTTGGGGTCTTGGATCCAGGTTTTTGGCGTCCGCCCTTTCACAATATATTCGCTTAGCAATAAAAACCATGTGCCGGGGAAAATTAGTTTTGCGAGAAATTAAAATTTTTCACGAAATAATTACCTTGCCGGTAAACGTTTTTGCAGCTCTGATCAGGGATTCCAATCAATTCCACTTTCCGTAGATGGCTTCAAAATATGCGGGGTTGTTTTCCCTTCTTGCCAATGTTAGATGTATAATTTTTTAATTATAAAGTGGCGGGAATTGGACGCGTCTTCTTGCTCCTAGACCTCGAATAGAAAAGAAGGAAGCCAAACCTAAGAAGCAGAAGCTTCTCTTTAGCAGAGCTGTTAACAGTGGCGCTGCCGAGAATAGATCCCACGGTTGATTTTTTCTTTTCGCACGGTGGCGGTATCGGCTACACTTTGGGCGCGAGTCCGAAAATTCAAATGTAATAATTGACACTTTCACTACCGGCTTTTAATGGCAATATAGTGCAATTACAGAGAAGGAATTCGTGCAGATGAGCAGCTCTTAACCTGCTCTGGCATTGTAAATGGTCGCACTCTCGCCTATTACAATGTTCAGAACGAGTCAACAGTGCACTTGGTCTACCGAGTTAGAGGTGGTGCATGATTCTGTGATAAGAAATAAAGCTCAACGATAATGATGTTTTTGCTCAACTGAAAAACTGAAAAACAAAGCTGCTGATCCAGTATAAATTCTTCTCACTGGTTATATCGTTTAAGTATACATAATTACAATTCAATTGTTGTAACTGCTTTGCTATACTATCTTCATTTCAGCGGAATCCGTGGTTATTATTCATTAAACCTGAATAAAACTCATGTGATATGTTTTAGTATTAGAATGATATTAAATTGATACGCAAACAGTAATTATTATTAGGAGAGTATTATTATTTGTTGTATTGGAAGTCTCAGTTACTTTATTAATATTGACATTTGCCTTATAATCTTTAATTTTACGTTGTTCACCACCCATTTTGAAATGAATTTTATTTATTGTTTTGAGGGGTTCCTTAGTAAAATAAGCGAACAAAGGAAATTTCAAGAAACTAGCACATTAGCAGCACAATTATCATTTTGTATTTTATTGTCTTCTGCTCCTGGCAGGACTTAAATAGAGTGTCCCAATGCTTTGGTCACTAAAGTGTCTCTCGTTCAAAGACAGCGGTATGCTTATACAAGCTTCTGAGTGCGTATGCTACACGATATTAACTTGCATGCTACTCTCTGACAGGCTGCCTCGGCCAAGAATTAACTTAATAAACTGATTAGCAATAAGCTGAGTTAAGAAGTTTTGGAATAAGCTAAACCATAAGCAGAGTAAGCATAGTTAAAGCATGACTTAAAGAGTAAAGAGAGAAAGATCGTTGTTTGCTCTGCTTTACTAAGAGTATATTTCCATAATGTAACTATATAAATTAAAATGAATTAGAATTTAAATTTTTAACAAGAATTGCACAAATACAATAATTTGAATTTGATTTATTTGATGAACCAAATTCAGATAAAGCATATATTAATATACATATATATTTTCATATTACAAAAGCTACACCCAAATCAACGTTTGCAACGTTTGATTTATAGTTTGTCATAACTTAATTTCGACTCCAAAGAAAAATGTCCCCAAATGACGAAAGACAAATGTACTTATGCTAAGCGCCATTATTTGTAAATCTTATTTAATTATCTAATTAATAAACAAACGACTCCAAAATCCAACGGCTGGTGTTATTCACATTTTTTTCCCAATAGCAAGCTAATTAAATTACAAATCGGCGAATATGGTACTGTAATAACAGTTACACTTTGGAGTTAAAAGAGTCTGTAAAAGATGTTCTCGATAAATCGCATTCTACACCGGAGTTAACAGAGTCAGTCTCAAAAAATGCAACACACCGTTAATAATAACGATCTAGCAGGGGAATATACAGACTTGGACCAGCTGCAAATCTGAATATCGAGAAGGAAGAGGAACAACATCTACTTCAGCAGCAACTGGCCAGATGATCAGTTTTTTGTGGCATAAATCGTTAAACTTACAGACACATTTGGTTCTTGACACATTTGATGGTAAGCAAATGTAAAATAATATATAGATATCAATAAAGCTAGAACCTTAAAACTCGGAGCACATCATTTAAGGTAATATGTCCGCTAGGAGGCTAAGAAATCGATAATCGCACATCAATCAATCGACTTATCCTCCAGAAAGCTGCAGTCATTAAATATGGTAGGTAGGTTGGTGCCGATACCCTTCAAAGATCGGCATCAATCACGTTTACCTCTGAAATCAGAAATTTTTCGTATCTTCCTCAATTTTAAAACTGGACTTACCGAACTTTTAGGTTTTTGTTCCTTGTAACTTCCCTTAAATAACGTTAAAAGTTGGATTGCCACGCCCACTCCGACTCCCAAAACCGATATACTTGGAGTAAATAGATAAATCCATACATATCATGTAATGTGAAAGCTGCAGTTACCAAATACCAAGCACGTCCTCCAACATTTTTTCGTTCCCAAATTTCCCAAAAAGCCTGAATTTCTTCTGAATTGAAAAGCTAAAGTTTTAAAAATTAGAAAGGTAACTATCTTGGAAACTCCTCATACATTTTTTTCCAGGATAAGTTTTAAGGAACGTACACCAAAGATTAGAATTTCCTGGCTACATCCAACCTGTTCTTTGCCTTGTGTTATAAGAGTTTTGTGCATTCGGTTATGCCCGATATCAACGTTCTTTCTTTTTTAGATTGAATCACCTAAATATAATGAATGAAAGGCATTTCTAGGTATTTCTTATCTTAACTGCACTATTGATAAGATATGAAAAGCACTATTGATAAGTTACGTTAAGATAGGCAGTGCAAAAAAAGGTACAACAATCGTATTAATCCACAGTCTTTAATAACTCATTGGAGAGTTAAAACAATGTTTCGAGCTGCGATACAATATATTTTTAAAGGCCTGGTGCTGGGTAAGAGAATGGTTCAATTGAATTGGTTAAATTTCGCACCATAAGCATAGTTTACAGATCAAAAAGTTATCGATAAATGAAAGTGTACTTATAAATGCAGTAAAGGCGGAAAAATAAATTCATTACATAACTGCCTCTCAGTAGACCGCTTTGTTTTTAGGTCCCACAAGCGAAATATAATGCAATTTCACTCGCGAAAGTTTTGGTCAGTCTATAAACTGTGCTTTAACCCATCCTGTCAATGTTAAAATTAGAAACAAGCAATTGACAAACTAATGTGAAATAAAAAACTGTTTTCAATTAATCAATTTTATAAACATATTTGTCCACAGTTTTTAAAGGCATACTGAACTATAAAATTATATTTCGAAACACGAAATATTGTATTGGAGTCCTGGTGGTCCTACTTGCATGCTGGTTGTATTTTTATGATAATACTGATACTTGGGTCCAATTCGACAAGTCGAAGACGTTCCCCGAATACACTGTAAGCGGCGGCTCCGATTTGGAGGGTTACAATAATTTCGTGGGACGCGTTCATCATGAGGGCTCTTTCCTGCCAGCACGGGTAAGAGCGGTAACTGGCTATACTACTTATTGCACCAAAGA
This sequence comes from Drosophila trichaetosa, assembly GCA_035043205.1. NCBI lineage: Eukaryota > Metazoa > Arthropoda > Insecta > Diptera > Drosophilidae > Drosophila > Drosophila trichaetosa. The sequence goes on from JAWNNE010000204.1 coordinate 36,740, forward strand.
AGCCGCTTTTGCAGCAACCAACTTCGAGCTGCTTGTTGATCCTCACAACAGATATCACTGGGTGCGCAGCTTCGATGGATTTGTGGGAGCCAATTCAGTCTCTGTTGAAACAAGACCTGGGCAAGATGAAAAGGCTTATGTCTGCCGAGCCGATATTGATGGTGGAATGTTAATTGGCACACTGTATTTATCGGAAAAGAAATGCATTATCATTTATGAGAATCTTCCCCCGAGAGTCATCGATACATTCGAGGTGCTGGTTCGAAAACATGGTATATTGTGGTCAACACTGTTGAAAGTTATAGGGCTCCTAGGCGGGCTAATAGCGTTTCTTATAGCATTTCTTATAAGTGCACTTTATTTTATAATTTTGCTTGTTATCCTTATCATTATTATACTTGCACTTTTTTATTTTTTGTCAAAAATGAAAAAATCCAGACCGGATAAAGTTGAAAATTTCGAAGCCAAGATCGAGGAAAGAGAGGAAAGTACGCAGAATACGATGCAAGTATTCGTTGTAAGCATCGCGGGTAAGACCTTCATTATTGAGGCCGAACCTACAGACACCGTCGAAAATTTCAAAGCCAAGATCGAGGAAAGAGAAGGAACTCCTCCTGATGAGCAGCTCTTAACCTTCTCTGGCAGGCAATTTGTAAATGGTCGCACTCTCGCCTATTACAATGTTCAGAACGAGTCAACAGTGCACTTGGTTTACCGAGTTAGAGGTGGTGCATGATTCTGTGATAAGAAATAAAGCTCAACGATAATGATGTTTTTGCTCAACTGAAAAACTGGTCCGTACTAAAATTAACAAGGCTGCTGATCCAGTATACATTTTTCTTATTGATGTATAAATAGCAAATATCGTTTAAGTATACATACATACATATTAAATATTTAATTACAATACAATTGTTGTAACTGTAATTTGCTATACTATCTTCATTTCACCATACTAATGATTCATTACATCTGAATAAAACTCATGTGATATGTATTACACAGTTAAAACTTGTTGTTTCTTATCATAAAATGCCTCCTCAACGCGGTTGTTTAGTTTTGAGAAGGTTAAGAATATCGGGATCCACGGTGTGCCATTCCCTCTTGGGGAAATGTAAGTAAGGAAAGGTGGTTGAGTGACCTTTATTCTCAGTAATACAACCTATGGATTTTCGCAGCGCGATTTTATGCGCGTGATTATTTTCTTATTAAGCTGATTTTGATTGGTTTGCTTGAGTCCAATGGCTTTTCTACAAGTATAGAAATCAACAGTTACCTTTTTGGGCGTTAAATGCCAAAATTGAGTTACAACCGGATTACCCGTATGAAGCACCACTGATTTCTGAGAGCGTTCTTACTTTAGGCAATTTTAGAATTCCTACTGCTTCTTCAGAAATTTTGGTACTTTGAGACCCCCACTACCAATTACAGCCTTTACATTTTCATGTTCCCCATTTCTTGATTTTATTTTAATATTTGGGGTTCATAGTAGTGCTTTTCTATTCTTTTGTTGCATATTGAACATAGTTCCTTCTTAGTGCTTCCCTTGTTACTCACTTTTTCAAGCCTTTCGATAGAAGTCTACTTTCTAAATGTAAATCATTGACTTATATTATTTCCAGTGCCTTTACAAATTTGGCAACATTCTAGAAAATTGTTATTTTGGTTGCAAGTTCTTGCACTGAACTTAGAGTTTTGAGTATCTGCTCTAAGTACATCCATGAGATAGTCTTTTGTCTGATCCATCAGATTACCATCACATTTATTAAGATGAAAAGTGTGATTGAGAGTGCTAAATTCACCGTTATCGTGGTTGTGCTGCTATTTCTTAGGGGTTTTATTTCCCTTCTATTATTGGTATTTATTTATTTACTTCTTCGACTTCTGACTTTTCCGCTATTAGTTGATCTTATGCTACCCAGACTGTAGAGTTTTCAAACTGAATGGGGAATGTTCCCCTGAGGTCCATTGGTTCCTTGTCGATTTTTCTTATGCCTTCGAAGTTGATAGGCAGGATTGTTCCAGTGAACATGTCTTCACGGTCGAGTTGACTATTGATTAGTCGGCAGTCAGCTGTTATGCATTTTAGGAAGCGTGTTATACAGGTGTCCTAGCTTAGATTTGTTAGCTTACTACATGTACTTTTGTCATTATGGGTTTCGCAAATTTCTTTAATTACCAAAATTTGTTGATTGCATTTAATTATGTTTTTGAACGCAGTTACAACATTTTTTTCAATAATGCCCTCAAAAATTCACAAAACCTTGGATAATAGGGTTCGGGGAGGCTTCTACAAAGATTGGTATTTCTTGGCTACATCCATCCTGTTCTTTGCCTTGTGTTATAAGAGTTTTGTGCATTCGGTTATGCCCGATATCAACGTTCTTTCTTTTTTAGATTGAATCACCTAAATATAATGAATGAAAGGCATTTCTAGGTATTTCTTATCTTAACTGCACTATTGATAAGATATGAAAAGCACTATTGATAAGTTAAGTTAAGATAGGTAGTGCAAAAAAGGTACAACAATCGTATTAATCCACAGTCTTTAATAACTGCTGTGCTGGGTAAGAGAATGGTTCAATTGAATTGGTTAAATTTCGCACCTTAAGCATAGTTTATAGATCAAAAAGTTATCGATAATGTGAAACTTCTGTTCGACGGTATCAAAATAATAAACCTAGATATATTTTGACGGACTTTTATCGTCAAGTGCATCAAGGTGAAAATAGCAAATTATGAATGAGTTCTGCTCGTCTTCAGCAAAGACCAATTCCCCGAGGTCTATGTGCCTACCGTCTTCGAGAATTATGTCGCCGATATCGAAGTCGTGGCAAACAGGTAAGCCCCACTTCAAAGCCCACTTTTTATGAATCCCTCCCTTAAGATAAGCACATGAGTAATATATATTTTTTTTCTTGCTATAAGTTCTTGCTAATTTAATACTTAGACATTTTCTTTTATTTTCATTAATAAGAGAAATGCCTTTTAGCAATTATAGATTTGATTTCATATTCGTTTGTGCTTTTAAAATAGACGTGATGCTGTGTAAAAATTAGTTTTTTTTCGTGCTCGTGTCACTATAGAAAATACGACACCCAACTCTAATCACAACTTCCTGTCTCCTCCTCTCCATCGCAACTCGTCTAGTCTCACAGCATGCAAAATCATCTGATCATCGTTCTTGCTTTGTGTATTTTTTTCCTTCATATATTTTCAACTAGAAACCCCCCCACACCACCCTCTACTCTCCACCACCCTCCAATTTTTAGCATTGCATTCTGACTCATGTTGTACAAAATTTTGTGAGTCAATATCAATTGTTGGAAGGCAGACACGCAGACAAGCAGACAGGCAAACTAGACACCCGCTCGTTCTCCCACTCTCGCCCACTACTCTCCTTGTGCATATATCGAACGGCAGATTTACTTACTATACGCACGCACGCATACACATACGCACCCACACACACATATACACATGCACACACGTACTAATACTACAACATGTACTTGCATAGCAAGAGCTCCCTTCCTTCTTTTTGTTGCTGTGTGCTCTTGCTCTTTTTATTCGTCTTATACAAGCCCGTTGCGCACATACAGTTTTGCACGCTGCTGCCCGCACTCTCTCTCATTCTCTCTCCCTCTCTGGCTCGTTATATATGTACATATGTATGTCTCTCTGTCTCTCTTGATCCCGCCTCATCCAATTGGTACCGGCGCTCACGCTTGGAGCCAATAGCACACCACGCTCTCGCTCTCAATTGTAATAAGATAAGCCAAAAGAAAAAAGACAAAACAAAAAAAATACTGGTATATTCCATTTTGAATTGCATTAAGTCACGTTTTGTGTTTTATTTTTGAATTTTCGGTTATTTGCGAAATGTTTAGCGTTTCTAATATTTTTAGAGGTTTATTTATTTTTTTTTGTATGAACAATTTCCACAGCGCAATATGGCTGCGCTTGTGTGTTGTGTTTGGAAAGCGCTTACATGTGATGTACATATGTATGTATCTGTGTCTGTGTGTGTTTGTGCATGTGTGGGGCTGTCGTTCACGTCATTCTAGGTATTGTGTCTGATTAATACGTTTGGCATTTCCGCCAGTTCCTTGTTTTTTGATATCTCTCAACTTGAAGTTGACTACTCTCGTCTGCAGCGACTTCTTCGCTTTGTTATGATGATGATGATGATGTTGATGATGATTGAAACGGGCTTTTGTGCCACATAATTGCCATGAACTTAACGGGCGTCGTGTTATCACTCTATACAAACTTACTATATGCATTCTCATATATACCTAATTATTTATACTACCAGAGAAACCTCTACACTCGATTATAATGACGTGATTCTATTTCTGTGCATTTATTTTTTAGGTGGAATTGGCATTATGGGATACAGCTGGTCAGGAGCATTATGATAGACTGCGACCGCTGAGTTATCCCGACACTGATGTTATACTTATGTGTTTCTCAGTGGATTCACCCGATTCAGTAGAAAATATTCCCGAAAAATGGACGCCAGATGTAAGCAGTCGTTTGGAATTTAAAATTGTTTACTTACAAACTGTAAATTTATAATAACAGTCTTTTTTTTAGCTTAAACATTTTTGTCCCAATGTTTCAATCATTTTGGTAGGCAATAAGAAAGATTTGCGAAATGATCCGAACACAATTCGGGTAAGTTCTCCATTAATACTCATAGCGTGTCGTCATTTAAAACTATAATTATTTTGGTTTCGTGCAGGATCCGGCAAAGATGCCAAGGAGGGTGTGCGAGAAGTTTTCGAGACAGGAACCAAGGCTGCACTGCAAGTTAAAAAGCGGAAGAAGCCCAAATGCCTTTTGCTCTAATAGAACAAATAACAAAAAAAATCTATACATACACAAATACACACACACCCCCGAGAGTCATCGGTGTATAAATAGCAAATATCGTTTAAGTATACATAATATATATACATACGTCTGAAACACGTATAGTGTGTAATCAGATGCGCGGAGTCGACGATTAGTTTCGAACTGGCTGCTCTGACGAGCAGGCCTTTATTTATATAAAATTCTTAAACCTAAATACATAGAAAATATTATGAAAGCGACCGCATGGTCTCCCATCGAGTGCAGCCGTTTGTAAAGCGACCGCAGTGTATGGTGCATCTCCTATAACCTCTCTAAAAATAGCTTGACCCTGTGCAAGCCAGCCTCAAGTGCCTAATACTCGAACACATTCAAATAAATAATTTAATTACAATACAATTGTAGTAACTGTAATTTGCTATACCATCTTCATTTCACCAGAATCCATAGTTATGATTCATTAAATCTGAATAAAACTCATGTGATATGTGTTACACAGTCAAAACTTGTTGTTTCTTTCATAAAATGCCTCCTCAACGCGGTTATTTAGTTTTGAGAAGGTCAAGAATATCGGAATCCACGGTGTGCCATTCCTTCTTGGGGCAATGTAAGCAAGGAAGGGTGTTTTTGGATGTTATACTGGCACACAGAAGTCTGTTTTTGGGTGGACTTTTGTGTTTCCTGCTATAATGGTTGAGTGACCTTTATTCTGAATAATCCAACCTATGGATTTTCTCAGCCTTATGCCCGTGAGTGTTGCATTTTCTCGTTAAGCTGATTTTGATTTGTTTGTTTCGTCGTTTAGTGTGTGTCGCTGCTTCGCTTGAGCTCCCGTGAACTTTTGTCATGTACATCGGCAGCTGCGCGTGGGCGATTGGTTAGATAGAAACCGCTCTTTCCTGTGAATCTTGCTGTGTTCGGTAATTTGATCATTTGGCTGCAATTTTGTGCGAGCGTTAAGCATAAATATGAACACAGTCACGTCCGCTGATAGTGTGCCTGCCAAATTTGCGTTTTATAAGCGGAAGGCTGAAGATAAATATGAGGTGATACAGAAGTTTGACGTAGCGTGGCCGGTGTCAGTGATAGATTCGGTCGATTGCAAATGAAGTTCAACTTGGAGCAACTGTACGACATGCTAGACGCATTTGACAATTTTCATGAAAGTCTGGAGCGGCTTGATTACGATGAAATAGGTAGTGAGCTTCACATCAGCTTCCAATTGCTGTTTTGGATATTGGTCTTGAGATTAAAAAGGCAGCTTGAATTGCGAGTTGATCGTTTAAAACTTGATGATATCAAGCATTAAGGTGCTGTGGGTTTCCAAGATGGCAATCGCATTCATCCGGAGTAACCTTATATCGGTGCGGAGAGTCGGTATGGTGTACGTGAGTATGCCCGCACCGCTGTCGATAGGACCTTCAAAGTACTAAACTTTGGTAGTTCATCACGTGATTCCAATGCTACAACCAGATTTGATTCGCGGTTTTCAATATAATAGACGCATTTTTCCATGGCTCATGCGTTTTAAATTAATATAAAATCAATTAAAATTTATGATATGCCGGCGGCCACCTGAATATATAACAAAAAATTAGCACAATTTGAAAATTATTTATACGAACACACGCCAAATTCTACTCCACAAATCACAGAACTATGACGGAGGGCTCATGCACGCCAAGAAACATGACCTGCCTCACTTTTTATCATACGCCACCTTGTGGAAAATATAGTCACCTTAAAATGGGGTCTCCTTGTCCCTGCCAACCTGTTTCTTTGTTTATGCAATGTGACCCTTAAATTTTTCATTTTTGGTGGTGGCATGCGATAAATGCCTATCGATACCCAAATGCAATATGTGTTTCTGAAGTTCTGCCGTTCTTATGGGAGGATCCAGTACACATTATTCTTTGTTACGCGTCGGTTTGTCCGCATGGGGCAGCTCCGGCCAGCCAGTGCTCAGTTAGGGGTGGGTTTGACCCTGCCCGCCGACCGCACAATAAACGAGACTACACAAAATCTACACATCACTAATAACAGCTGCTCTAACGGACAGTGGCAATTCAAAACACAAAACAAAAAAAAAACGATTTTGCTCCCGGCTTCCAACGGCGACTTTGCTGGTGTTGCCGTAGCGCTCCCGCCCTTCCTGAGGGGGTAATTAAATAGTCTTGGCCCCCACCCTTTAATATCTTCAAATCACATTCCTTATCCTAACCTACTTTGGGTTCCCTTCCCCCCATTTATAACCCTTAGCCTTCCATTTTTAACTTATTTCCTCATTTATTCGGAAAATGTCTCAAAAGGCGGCATTATAAACATTAAACTTAACACAAAAAAAAAAATATTAATTAAATAGAAGAAAGAAAACAAAATTTGATGGCATAATAAATATTTAAGTTTGCATTCTAAGCAAACTTAACAAAAACCCAAAACAAAAATAAATAATATCAAAAAAAAAATAGTAACAAAAAAAAATGAATAATAACAAAAGAAAATAATAACAAAAAAAATGATTGAAGCAAAAAAAAATAAATAATATCAAAAAAAATAGTAACAAAAAAAGTGAATAATAACAACAAAAAATAATAACAAAAAAAATGATTGAAGCAAAAAAAAATTATTAAAGCGCAAAAAAAATAAATAATAACCAAAAAAAATATGAATCCAAAAAAAAACTATTAAAGCGCAAAAACAATAAATAATAACCAAAAAAAAATATGAATACAAAAAAAAAATAATGTTGGAGTCCGACCGCTAGCGTCTTTTCTTATTCGCAGCTGAGTCCAGACTGATCTTGACTTTCAGCTTGACCTACTGCTCAGCCTCTTCTTTGACTTTCGTTTGCTCTTCAACATTCTCTCTCATTCTGTTATCCCCTATCGGATAATATTCCGTTAGGTTGAAGCTTTTGGGCTCGCGCTCTCTTTTGAATCTGGGGCTACCACTTGTTTTCGCTGTGGGCAGCCCCAACTATCGATAGCATCGACCCCGCTGCAACATCTTATTGATGTATTCAAAAAGTAATATATAATGCGAAAAAAATATTGTTTAAATCTAGTTTTATTTAAAACAGCTAATAATAATTAAGCTTCGAATGGGGCGTACGTGTCATATGCCGATGGATTTAGGTTGACCTTGATGATTACTTTGATTGTTGCTGTTTGTAATAATAGTTTTTAACTTATATGTATGCATACACATAGATATATTTGATTTGTATTGAACAATCGTTTTTTGGTTTAAAATATCTATTTTATTTTATGCTCTGTGTATCGAAAACAACAGAGTGCCTCGAAGGACCAAATGTTCATATTAAACTGAGTCGAGTTGTAAATTCGAACTGATTTTTCTCGCCTAATATAGCATTACAATCTATAGTATCTATGGTATCTATAGTACTTATTTTAACGGATGCAACAGTCATTTTACAATCTATACATTTTTGATGTTTTCAATAATCTCATTACGTAATCAAACGCAGCTACTGCGGCATCTTAAACGCTTAACATGTGTTCCGTAATTGTCTTTCCCTTCAAATAGTGTTTATTCTTGAACAGGTGCTTATCCCTCTTCTTTACCCACTTTAAATATTGAAGATATAGCTTTCAAAGTAATAAATAACAAGAGAGAACGCTACAGTCGGGCATAACCGACTGCGAAATACTCTGATGACCAGTGCCACAGAACAGGGTGGATGTAGCCAAGAAATACCGATCTTTGGAGGAGGATCCTAGTAACCTTCCTTCAAGTTTGCCTTTTAAATTGCGGTAGACATATGCTTTCGTGAATTTTGGGGGCGGAAGTGGGCGTTAACATGTTTTTTCTTTTTTTTTGGTTTTCTTGTACTTAAACTTAAACTTAAAAAATTAGACCACGTGAAAATCAGACGGGTGATGGTGCTCCGATGGACACGGGGATATGACCGGCGATCCGCGACGGCGCTCAAGAGTCTTTATTTATGTTCTTTTATTTACCACAAAACAAAACGTGTGTTCATTTGCATTATTACGTTTTTTTTCTTTCACGGTGTAAGCACGAGCGGTGTACAGTCTCGGCTGATAAAAAAAAACCAACGGGCGGCGTGCAGTGTCGATCGACTCGAGAAAACTAAGAGAGCTTTTCCCGCGTGCAGCTCGGCTTAAATAGGGCAGATTAACAAAGCTCTGAGATTCAGCATTTTTTCAGCAGCTATCCGCAGCTTTTATCCTTACCCGCGATAAATAACTGCCGTAAAGTCTGCAATGATTAGTTACTTGCAAAAAGGCATCATTGCCTACTTTTAAAACCGGCTACACTATATACAGCTACATTTGACCAGTCGTTTATTTCGCCCCGCTAGCCTGCGATATAAACTAAACACAACCTTTCGGGCACCGACCTTTCCATAATAAATAAAGCCATAACGTCCTAACTAAATAAAGTACGAATAATGAAAACAAGAAAGAAAATGATATGCCTATACATTTAAATATATTTATGTATATTAATAGATATATATTTGTATATATGTATTTATAAAAGGAAAAAGAAAATCTTAATATTAAAGGAACCTAACTTAAAGTATGCAATAAAAAAGTTAATACCCACTTTTGCTGAACATACCCCACCAAATAAAAAGGATGCAAAAAAAAATTTGTTATTCGCTACACTTGTTGAACATATGTAACAGACTTAAGAAAAAGACCTCGAATAATATTGGATCGGGATGATAAACTCCACTTCTTTGTGGAGGTCTTCATTTCGTTTGAGTTTTCTTGATTCGGAGTTAGAATCCAATTAAATATAAATAAATTAAATTATGATGATAAATTAGTGCCAGAATGGTAGGAAAAACACACTCCCACATCCCGCAATGAGCTACCACCAGTAGGGTTCCAAGCCCCACAAATCTTGGGTTAACAGCCATTTCATGATTCTGTCGATTATATAGAACTTCTAGTTACAAATTTCAATCCCTAAGAATTGAAGCATTTTCTTGTTGAGTTCTTAAACTGCGCGGCTTTTCTCAGCTGTTTTATTATACCGACGCCTTCCAGTTCCTTTACAGCACTGTTTGTTGCATCAATTGATAAACAATCGATAACATTGCAGCTGCTTCAGAGCAGCTGACAAAAGCCGCAAATATTTGAATAATTAACTGGAAAATTTATTTTTAAATTTTCTCTAGTTGAGATTACGCTGCCAGGAGATACTTTGCTCTACCCATTATACACATATTGAAAAATAAAATAAAATTTTCTTAAAATAAATTACATTTTATACATTTTAATCAAATAGATAAAATTGTTTGAAGTTTAACTGTAATAATTGCATAGTTTTAATATCTGCTCCTACCCCTTATATACTTTCGTAGTAACTTTATCTACACATATTGAAAAATAAAATAAAAATTTCTTGGATTAAGTTACATTTACAATACAAAACGGGAACAGTGCCCAGTCCTATAAATACATTTGTATATATGCACATTCAGCCAAACATATTTAAGCACATACATATATAAAAGGTATGCAAATATGTGTGCGCATATTTTTAAAGTGTGAAAGGTGAAGTGGAAGGAGAGCAGATATAAAGGAATATCAAACCAAATGGACCACAGAAGCTGGGCTCTTAAGGAAATATGCTGAGAGAGAGAGCTGCATAGGAAACCGTACACAAATCAAGAGTCTCATTGCTTAAGAAGTGTGCCTGTCAATTCTGTTCCCATTGACTTCAGTCCAGCACAGAGTTTGCGCGAAGCGAATTCAAGTTGACAAGAGTAACAAGTTGTTGTGGTGGTGAACTGACTGCTCTTGAAATGTTCTTATTTTTCTTATACCCTCTCAGAGAGAACGTCTCAGACAGAGAGCGAGAGAGAGAGAGAGAGAGAGAGAGAGAGTTGAGTTGAGAGAGCAAGTTGCTTGCCGCCTTTGTTCATGTCTCGCTCTTCGCCGCAGTTGCCCTGAACTCGCTTTGGAACAGGCATTTGCTGCCGCCATAGGACAACGTTTGCCAAATTCAAATCACATCCTTCTGTTAATCCGAGGAGTGAACAACACAGTTGCCGCAGTACTCGCTTAATTCGCGATAAATCGACAGACGCGCTTTTAACTCTCGCTGGTCGTTGACAATTTGAATTTGGGCGCTGAAATGGATATCTCAGCGTATCAGCACATGAATATTCGGATGAGCACGCGTGGCAAGCGGCCACTGCGAAATCTAACGCCCAATGACAAAGTGCGGGCCATTCAACGCATCCACAATGGCGAAACCAAGGCCAGTGTCTCCCGAGACATTGGAGTGCCGGAATCGACGCTTCGCGGTTGGTGTAAAAATGAGCAAAAATTGCGTTTTATGTGCCGGCAGCTGGGCACCGACAATATGCCCGGCCTGGCCAGTCCGCCCGAGAAGCGCGCCAAATTCGAACTGCAGTTGCTGCCACCAAAATTTGCCACAATGCCCATTAGCAATTATGAGGAATTGGCCGCGTTTGGCAGTTCACAGTTCTATGCATCCCACAATGAGGCCCTTCTGGAGAAGTTGGCACTGGTCGAGTTCAATAAGATCAAGCATAATAATAATAATGGCCTGCATCCGTCTGAGGTTGTCACCGGCACCGCCACAGGCACCGGCGACGACACCGATGCCGTTTCACCCGTGATGGGCTGCTATTCCACAAACAATATGGTGCAGCAACTCAATCTGCTAGCCCTCTTCAACTCGAAGTTGTCTCCGGGCATGCATAATCATCTCAAATACAGTGAGACGCAATCACCACCAGACGCATTCGAGGAATCCAAGCAATTAAATTGTCCGCTGCTAAGTGTGAAAAACTGGGCCAGGGATCCAGCCAAACAGCAGCAAATTCCAGCAAACTCAACTCAAACCCAATACGTTAACGATAGCAACAATAATGATTGTCCTATTACGCTCACGCCAACGGCAACGCCCACTCCAGATAGCACGGGTCAATCGTTGCAGCTGACAGAAGATAACTTGGCTGGCAGCATGTTGCAACAAGCGACATTTGCAACTGCACCGGCGACAGATCTCGATGGCCAGGGAGGCGCACTCCTCGATTGGTGCAAGATGTTCAGTGCCAGCCTGAATTTCTTTGCGTTCGCTGCGGCGGCTGCTTCGATGCATCCCACGGCGGAGCTGCTGCTGCCCCAGCGGCCACTCGACGAGGGGACGCATGACTTGAAGAGGTCCTTCAGTCATGCATCGGTGCACAGCGAGTCCTCGAAGGAGAGCTTCGACGACAGCGAACCAGAGGATTTGTCCGTGCGATGGTGTGCCTCCAAGATCTCCAGTCCGGCGAACAGCAGATCCCAGAGTCCCGACAAGAACAGCACATCATCAAGCACATCAATTCCCAGCGATGCCGAGCAATAGTCAAATTAAATTGTGTAGATAATAATGATGATAACAATTATATATGTTTAATTTATTAGACCGACTTCCTACTAACGTAGTTTTTAATAAATGATAACAGTTGCAACAAATTTCTAGTTTTCAAATTGTATCTAAGCAATAATTATTATGAAACAAATTTCTACTTTTAATTAATATTAATGTCATTAAACAAGCAAAGTTGATTGTGTAAAAAAAAAAACCAAATGCAATAAATCTTTTTAAGTCAAATGTTCTAGCATCTAGTTGGTATTGAATAGTCAAAATTCTTTGGAATAATTGTAAACTAATTTTATACATTTGTTTTATTTTTGTTGTGAAAAAGAAAAAGCATATGTGTTTGTAATTAATATACAAATAAATAACTAACTACCATTGAGAATCGAGTGTACTTTTACATTATGCGAACTAAACTATATACAAATATATATTTGGCGTTGTATTGAATTGATTTATACATTTTTGATCAGCATCAACAATCGACTCAAAGTTAAAAAAAACTTAGCCAAAGGCGACGCTGTTGATTCGTAATAATCCATGGTTAAGATTCCGTGAGGGGTCTGATGAAGTAGAATCTCCGGCTGGAGAGACTGATGGATGCGAAACTCTAATTGTGTATGTTGCTTATTAAACATATTCCAATTATTGTAGTGCACTATATTTTTATTTAATAGTATTAAACTTACTTTATTTACCGATGGCTAAATGTTGAACTGCTGCACAAACGCGTCAGTTGAAAAAATCTTTCGTATTTCCAGAATACAGAATTACTCTTCTGCAAAAGTCTGGCAACTCTAAGTGATCCCTGCTAACGTTCGCCAGCTGCCTGCTATGAACATCCTTTTTATATACACAAACATCATTCAGTGATCCCAAACACGAACACCTAAACCACCTACAATTATTTTACCATTAGACAGATCGCAATGCAAACATAACTTTGTTTGCTTCTTTCTGAAAATAATAATGGATTGATACATATATAAATATAATATTTTTAAAACTATTAATATATGCACATTAATATAAATACATTGTTCGCTTAATGCCACTTCAAACCACATGAGAAGTTATCTACTGTTTGAGCTCAAAGCCTTCACAATGGAGCAAGGATAGGACTCGCTCAACAAAGCCAACCACTTTGGAAACATTATGTAATGCAAAGGTAAATTAATTTATTTCAGTTCCTTTTTTTTATTAATTTTTATGTCGAATTGATTACTTAATCTTTATATTTTAATAGTCAAAAATAACACTATTAACTCCTATCCTATCCGAGACAATTCTACCAATACCTAAAATGGAGGCCAAATTCCGGAGCAAATTTAACACATGGTACAAGTAGCTCCCTAGAATTGCATTACAACTTCTTTGTAAGTGGATCCTTTAATTTGAATTTAACGAGAAATTTATTTTAGGATATTTAATTCAATATTGTTATTTTAGCTGTATTTCTTATCGTATTCAAGTTCTGTCCTAACAAAAATGATAAAATGCATTCTCAAATAGCTCATTTCACATTCAGACAAAGTCCGTAAGACACCTTTTTTTTATAAATAAATTGCCAACTTGTCGTGACATATACTAAAGCACAGTTGCATCGGCGTTAACAATATTTTCTATGTTGGTAACTTAAGGAAACTCAAGTCATATATTTTTTATATTTCTCTAGCATCACTCTTCGTGTGCTGTCTGTTTATTTGGTCATCAGGTTCGCGGTCGGTGTTAAGTTTCACCTAGTATTTTTTTTTAAGCTTTTCCAGGAATATCTCGAAAAATTCAATATTGCTTTGGGGACTCCTTTTACGTGAGACGGATCTGCGTTTTGCGTGCCACGCATATATTAATGCGATCCGTGGGTTTCGTCTTGGAAAAATAATTCAACTTTTTCAACTTTTTCACCAAACCTTGCAACAAATGTTGCACAATATTTTATTTTCCCACACACAGAAATTTAGTTTAAAATTTGCATATTTTAGGCCAATGTTTATAAATTTGTGGAATAGTTTTAATATTTTCTTAATAACTAAATAAGATACTTCTGTATATTACAGTCAATTTGCCGTTCTTGATTAAAATCAGACCCCATAAAATTTTACTATGTCTCTTAGTATGCTAAGTAACATTTAGAAATCTAATCCATCTAATCTGAAGATGACTTCCTGGATAGTACCTCAGATCAGCAAGAGGGAAAGATAAACGGTTTGGATCAGATATTTTATGGATTCATTCTTTTATGGAAAGTAAAGTTAATGTTCTCATATTCCAGAGTTCAATTATAAATCTAATGTAAATATTTTTGAAGTCAAAAAAAAGATTACATTAATTCAGATTACAATCCGTTTGTGTGGGCTCATATCCAAATTATATTTCTCAGTTCAAGTCATGTTAACTTTGTCGTGCTTACGTTAGTAGTTTGTTCTTGTTATACCCTTTTATTAGGAGTATTTAACGCATTGCAGGAGACGTCTCCGACCAAAAGATATATATAAATATGTAACAAGCCAAGCTTAATGCTTAAAACTACTTATAACTTAATGAAACTTATTAGACATCCTTTTTTTTATGAAGGCTGTACATAAGTCGGAGATGACCGGATTGGACCAATATATCAAATATCTGTCATTGGAATCATTCGGCCTAAAAATGAAATTGAAGTGTTATTTTATGTCTAAGCCCTTCTCCATCAAGCAAGTTCAGTTTGATCTGAGAAGAAGTGAGTTTTTTTCTGAGTTCGAAATATTATGTTTTGGCTTGTCACAATTTGTCCATATATGCGACGATTAAGACAGACAAACCTGCCACATTTTGTGATACGGCTTACAATTATAACAAAAGTAAACTTTTATCTTAAAATATTTGTGGAAAATTAAGCATTTTCGCAGCAAGACCTTTGGCTTAAGACGTAATAACAAACTCGGAACAAATTATATTATAGATTAACTCCGGTCGACAAGGGTATATATTGTTCGGCTTGCCTACGAGAGCCTATCTTACTGGTTATTGTTAATATTAATATTCAGATGTGAGCGGGTCCACAAGGGCTTGCACTGCAAAATGTGCCCAGAAGCTTCCACTGAGGAATTGTATGCATTGAGCCACGTCCAACGTCCAATGTCCGATGTCCGATGTCCGCTGTCCGATGTCCAATCGCAACAGCAGCCACAGCAGACGAATGATTGGTTCACCTTTTGTTAAAATTAAATATCGCGTGTTGGTAATTTCCGCTTGGCTTCTCGGCTCCAGTTGAAGTTGATGTTGAAGTTGAGGCGAATTATTACGATGATTGCGCGACTGACAATGCTTCCATGCATTCATGTCGTCCATCCGGCCTTCCAACCGAGCTTTCTATGCATGCGTCCCGTCCGCATTGCATGTGTGCCTCGTTTTGCTCGTGGACATCTTCGTGGCATTCTGGGTGAGGATAAAATTACTTAAAAGCAAACCTCTGGGCATATCCACAGTATTGGCATACCGCCGCTGTCAATATTGACGCCTCGTAACCCGCATGATCGTAACGGACCGCCAAAATGTATAATTTATATATATACACATTCATATATATATATGTAAACAGTTATTTTAGTTTTAATTTGATCGCTGACAAAATTGTACGTAATTAGAACACTTACAATTATTTAAAAGTTTCTTGATAAGAATTTTGATGCATTAGTCAACACTGGTTTTCAGAATAATCTTTTATGAACTAAATTTGTTATTTAAGAATTTTTGGTTTGGATTCAGTCCCGGAATCGAGACAAATTTTCGCTTTCGATATTCACTTCTAACTTTTAGTTTTGAAATCAGAATTGAAAGTAAGTTGCGAAATTATCCTAATTGGCTCAATATATTTTATTATTCATTTTATTTAATTTAAGGGCTTAACAAAATAATAATCGTAAATCAAATTTAAGATTTCAAGTTACAAATTAAAATGAAATAAAATTACAAATGTACTAAATGATAATTTAATATTAAATAAATGAATAAAAATAGATTATTATTTAAAAACTTACAGCTAATTTTAAGCTTATAAATATTTAGTAATATTTTAATTTGTCGCTGTTTCGCAATGGTTGGCTCCATTAAATCTGGGTTGAATACGAAAAAATCACAAATTCCACAGTAACATAAAATTGTTTATTATAATTTATAACAAAATCAAATTTAGGCATACCGAATATATCATACCCTTGTCGACTGCGGTCAACCTGATCTAACTTCTTCTAAATTTAGTTATATCTATGGATATTTTGATGGCACTACTCTTATACTGACTCTCAATCTTCAGTCGATTGTCGATGATAACAATTTTGTGGCAATATGAGAAAAGTCTGGGAGTTGGTCTGGATATCTTGCCAAGAAAAAAGCTTAGTCTGACAGCTAAACATAATGGAAGCTGATGCTGATATAACTTTATAGATACAAATTTCACTATGATGGATTCTACAGTTCTACAAAAAAAAGATGAAAGCTTAAATAAAAAAAAAAAACTAATATGAACCGAAAAAGTGAAATTTATTTATTTGTTTAGCTACGTATTTACTTCCATTGCAGAAGTTTCCAGAAAGATTTGATTCATCATTTTTTTAATATTATTATATTATTATTATATTGTATTATTATTTTATTCCGTTATTTGGCAAGTTCTGTACCTTTGCAAGGAACTTTTTTGTTTGTCACAGCTTATAAGGGCTTTTCTATAACTTTACCGATATATTTCTGATCAGCTGTGAGCTGTCAAACGCAATAAATATTTTTGCATTAATGCTCAGTGGTATTAAAATATTTTGTATGGTACTTTTGCACATTTTGATTTTAATATAAGGGTAAATTTGCTTGAACTTTGTAGTAAATCCCCACAAAAAAGTTCTTGACTTTGGATTGCTAAGTCTTGGATTTTTAATAACAAAGCAAGTAGTGAGAAGATAATATAGAAATAGAGTGAGAATCGAGGTTGAGATTGAAATAAGTGGAAAACTACAGAACTCTATAAATTGGCGCATTCTGAATTTTTCGAAGCATTCCAGTAAAAGCGAATTAAAAACAAAATCAAAGAAATCGAAACGTTTTACATGAAGTTTTATGCCATAACTTGGTGGGAAAAGCAACCTGGTAAAAATTGCATCCCCATCGGAATTTCTGTTACTGGATTATTATTATTATAATTGGGGAAAACCAGCACTGCGATCTATAAGGTCTATTGTGCCCCCTTTCTGAGCCTACAGCTCTTCCATCAACCCCAGCTCCTGCACGAATGCCAGGATCTTTGTTGGGTTGCGGGTTGACATGCTGCCCTGGAATGCTGCATCTTTTCCTGATTAAGGCAACGCATTCTGCCAGGATGTGCGTTGAGGATTCCTCCTCATATCCAACCTGGATTACGTGAATAATATTTCAAATTTTAGTGTTGTGTATATTTTCTGTGTTCATATTTTCATATTTCATATATTCCATATTTTGTTGAATGGATGGTTTAAATTTAAGAAACTGAAAACCATATCGCTGATATATATATATATATATATATATATGTATTTATTAATTTTTATCTTTATTTAAAGTTATCCAGTTTTCTAAACTTGTGTGGCATAATGAGACCAGAGTGGGCTCATCAAAATCATAGCCCAAGTCGATCGGTACTACGCATTGTTGTTCATCCAAAATAGGTTCATTCTACGGATCCGTGTCTACACTATTCATCGTAGTAGTATACAGTTCGACAGCTCCTGTAGAATCCTCAAGAATCAGTTCGGTGGATTGATCTGAATCAGGAATCGGACTTAAGTTGTAGGTTACCATTTCATCATTTTGGGATCGGTTGGATACAGATGAGCGTTGTCTCTTTATTGCCAAACGTTCGGTGAGCCTGAGTTTCTGTATACCAAAAGAATTATGCAGAGTTATCGATGCAGGGCTACATGGGTCAAACTTACAGATTTCTTATGATTCTGCGCAATGGAAAACTTGTGGAACCCGTACTCGGAGCCGTGACTTCGTGCCAAGATGCCGATGTCCGTCAAACTTTTCAAGGACTTTAGAATGTCATTTATAACTGCCTCCAGCATCCTTTTACGGCGCATCTGAACGATGACCTCCTTAATGATAGTCTGCACAGGAATTAAGTGAGACCGTTGCTTCTGCAGACGGGCAACTGCCTTCAGCACGTTTTGGTTGTACTTTTTTTGTACATCCATTTTTCTTAAGTGTCAAATTAAATATTTTCGGTTTGGAAGAAATTTTCAAATATTTTGAATATTTATGTGAGTTGTGCGAGATTTAGCACTTGCTTTCAAGTAAGCATTGAATTTAAGCACATGACTTACTGGGATTTATTATTATGTTCCAGAAATGTAATCAAGGATATCTGTAATTGAAATGTAAATAAAATGTTTAATTATTATGAATGATTAAATGCAACGACGCAGTTTTATTGCGATTTTATATTAGCGTCGATCGTAATCTGATTGTAATTGCTGCAAGCTAGAAAAAAAAACCAATAAACTCAAAACGAAAAGAAAAGAAGAAGAGCTCTGCCCAGACTGGAATATGTATCCTTGTAGCCAATTATTGAAACGCGATCCAGATGCAATCGAGAATAAATTGGCCTTAAGATTATATGTATGTATGTATGTATGCATGCCAGGAGCGTGCTCAGCTTAAAGAGGAGGGGTGCAGAAGCTGATTTCTTTCAAGAAAATTTACTGGGTACGCATCTCAAACCGAGTTTTATAGTTCAGATTTTTCTTTGGGGTTCCAGTAGTATGCTTCTTTGCTATGTTGTTATCTCCCCCTGAGTACGCCCATGAATTTTATGTATTAATGTACAAACATATTCCACGACTGAATACGAACAAACTTGACCTACTGTATTTGCATTGACTCTGCGCTAACAATGAAAGAATGCAAGTTGGAATGCTCTAGTCGAGAGCGCTCTACTAAGATATGGGCCAAAGCCAAGTCTCCACCTATTCATAAGCTAAGGCGATATTGCAGAAATTTGAACAGTCGATCAACGTATACCCACTTATACATATTTTTTGTTTGTTGTTGTCTCTCTTTAATCGATTTTCGATAATCGCAGAACGGATCGAGTTGTCGCTAAAGTACAAGTGGCTTACAAAGTTCATATGTAGACTTTTAAGTTAGTAAGTGTCACAGACACCAGTTCAGACTCGCCTTTTCATGCTGATCAAGAATATGTATAGTTAAAGGAGTCGGAGATGCTTCCAACTACCTGTTACACGCCTTGCCACAACTTCATTATACCCTTCCTACCAATTTCTGATGGGTATAATTATAAAGAAGCGATTCTCATATGCATGCATATTTCCACTCCACAAAGGTAATGCTTTTATGCCTGTGCACAGCTGTGATGGGCAGCCTCATAGCTGTTGGCAATGACGACACGCATCCACAATTTATACTTGTGACTACAGTTTTGTCTGTTTCATTGACACCCTGATGAATTCCAACGACGGAAGAGAGAGATGCATTCAGTAGTGTTAAGCATAAGTTAAAGATCATGTCATTTAGAAGGCATTCTCTTGGCAGACCTGAAATGATTACTATAGATAAGCAAAGCAATACAAATAAGTAAACATCTTTTGCAAGTCGAAGATTATGTTTGTAGAAGTGCTTAAATTGACCCTAGAGAGCATGACCTGGATTCTTGCTCAGTAAAAATTGCAGTTTTTGAGTTTGCCTCTTAGAAAAATGTTTCAAAATTCAAATCATCGTAAGATTTCTTTTTTAAATTTAATTATATTTAATTTATTTTTAAGTGGAAATGGAAATATATTTTCTTATTAGTGCTTAATATCAGATCAATATGAAACAGTTAAATTTACGAACGCAGGACATATAAAATAACCCTTTACTTTAGAAACATTTTTTTATGTTGTAAAAAAATCTTCATAATACGAATATATAAAAAAAATATTTTTAGAAAGCTACAACCTTCAGCTTTTGAAAATTAGGATGTGCTGTCCTTGATGTAAAACCTTGTGTATGTATTTAAATTGGCAAAAATATTTTTATTGGTGACCTTTAATCACAGGTCACAGAGTATCCGCAAAGCAAAGCGTTTTTTTTTTTGTACAACAAAAATCAAATCTATTACTTAAACTTAGTGTTGCTGTTGTTGTTGTTGTTGTTGAACCTTCCGACTTAATACCCAAAAGTAATTTTATTGAGCTGAAAAAATAACAACTTAAGAAGGAAAGATTATTTTGATTGTTTTAAAACTTTGGCAAGGTGATATTTAAAAAAAACATTGAAGAAAAAACAAAACAGAAAATACCACTTCTGACGAACATATCTCAGTTTTATCAACAGAGCTCAGATTTTGAAGATATCAATTAGATATAAATAAACATATAACTAATGTTAAACCTATACCTATAGTTATAGCTGCCGTAATACTTCTAACGCAGCGATAATAAAACAAAAAACAAATAAAAAAAAAAACATTTTTCACTTCACCCTAATGTACATCGATTAATTATGCAGAAGAATGCAACTGGAAAAAAAGAAATATGTATATTTTGCACTACCCTATTGTACATCTGTTTGTGTGTATGTATGTAAATACATATACACTTATTAAAATGTAGGCTAGTCTAATATCCTCTGGTTGCAGCACAAATTTTCACAATTTAAGAATAGACAAAGACTTTTCAGTCCGATGTTTGCACACAAAAGTTTCACAAACATGCACACAAACACACACATATTGTCGCATCTATCGACGTGGAAATGGAAACAAGCATCTTGTGGAAAAAAATCACTTTTTTGTCTTTCGGCGAAATTGTGGTTTTGTTTTTGTATTTCATTTTTTATAGTAATACTGTGCATTGCACTGTAACTTCTTTGTATTTGCAAACATCAAAGGCTTTTTGTGGACCTTTTTCATTATGGCATTTTTACACCATAGACCATAATCCGTAAAAAGGGTATACATACTAAATTTGTATGAATTTACTATTGCAATATTCATATCGAGCGATATACATACATTGTTTTTGATAAATTGCTACAAATATTCATCATACACATACATTTGTATGCCAAGCCAAATGGTAACAATTAGTGTAAGGCGACATCAGCATAGGCAGCATTTCAAGTTCCATCAAGGGATAAAATTGAGGGACTATCTCGCATAGACGTCATAGCTATATCGACTCGAATAGTGGTATTCTGAACGAAAATATATGTACATCCCTTTTGGGATAGGAGACATAATAATAATACCTCTCTCTTCATAGAAACTTAGATCTGCCCTTGCATCTCATAGATACTATTGCAGATGCAAAACATATTAGATAGTGACACAAATTCGTATAATCATTGCCTATCAACTAGCAGATGTATTAAAACAAGGATGCCCAATTATTTATATGGACATCACTGTTTCCTTTATGCACTTCAAGGAGAAAATCCCTCTGCATCAAATTAAAATTCATAAGCTATTGAATAAATTAAAGTTTGACTACAAAATTGTCACATCAATTTAATGTCAACATTTAAAAGTTGTAGTTTTTTTGTTGGTGGTGTGTGTTTCATGTTGTGTTATTTGGTCAAACAAAGCGTCAAAGCATCGCGACAATGTTCTGATAAAAAACCAAACATTCTTTTGCTGTCGCGCGCGTCACTATGACGATGTTGTTTTGATGTGACAGTAACCCTTATTCTTGGGGTAAATCCTACAATAGAATCTTTTACAATGGAATCTAGGACTACCTTGGGATAGTAAACAGAGGAAAGGGCAGAGGTCATTCTTATGTACACACACGAGTGGTGACCACTGCAGCTGATTTCATCAACGTTCGGCATGGCGTCAATGAATTCTTTGCAGTTGGACAGCGATTCCGTTATGGGCCGTGCCTCACCCGTAATAAATGTTCCATGAGAAAAGGGCTTATTATCTTATAATCCGTGTGCTTTTTCAGTGGTGGCAAACTGCAAGATAAATTACGGAAAAATTCCGGTTATTCATTTATTTGGTTTTCTATTCTTTTTTTTTTTTTTAAATACCATAACCAAACTCGAGTTGACTCGATAAACCCAAAAATTTTAATATGTGAAAGGAATTTGCTTATTTAAGTATAATGCTATTAGCCCTATAACTATGGGCGTAATTATAATTTATTGGTACTACGTCTAACATTATCAGATATATAAATTTTCACAACCGGAAAGTGTTGCTTAGAGGAGGTAATCTCATTTTTAGTTCGAAACATTTTGTTCAATACAATTTTATTACTATATTTATTAGGTTTTTTTTTGGAAAATTTGATTTAAATGACTTCAGGTTGAAGTCTTGAGTTAATGTGATCGATCTTTTTAAATAGAAACTTAAAGTTAAATGGATGCTTGCAGAGATAATTCTTAATCGATTTTCGATGTACATCGAAATGCCAGACACGCACTGGGCGTGGCATTTCAATCTCAGCAAAGCAAGTAGTTTTTCCTAGTCTTATGTATAAATATATATATTTTGACGAACCCATCAGCGTTGTAATGTTTATTTAAAATTTAAACAGGCGCTTTGAGTGGAAATATAAAACCTACTTTGAGTATACGATTTTCTACATTCTAAAATCCGTTTTAACGGCCTGTGTTGGAATTTATGATTTGCCGTCATTTATAATAGTTACACACATATATGGCCAGCACTTATATACGCAAATACGAATACACTCGCATATATATATACATATATATATATATATATACATAGGCATAAGTATGTCCGAAACAGTCCCACATTGCGGTTCGTGTGCGGAGGTGGCATTAAAAACAAACCCTTTTACTTGTTGTTGTTTTACAAACTTGCGATGTCTATTTCAGCACTAGTGCACAGATGGTTCTCGGCCAACTGCCCCAACTCCAAAGTGGACAGAATTTAACGTGCAACCGACTCGTTTAATAATTGCTTAGAGGCGGTGCGATTTGTGTATGCGCGTTACTGTGTCGCTGGACCATCAACCGTGTCGTTAGGCCTGTCAGGCCGACCCAAAACCGGACCGGGACCGGGACCGGCACCGGGACCGAACTTAACCGGACCGGCCCGGACCGGACCGGACTGGACCGGACAGGACGGGACGGGACAGGAGTGGACCGGCTCAAAACGGACTACACCATTTGCCAACATCTACAATTTGTGATAGATGCGGTTTTTGGAGGATGGACGAAAACGCGAGAGGTGAAAGTATACAGAAAAGGGATGAAATGTCTGAAAAATGCTTACGACTGGGTTTGGAAAATGTTATTACAAATATATTATGCGCATACATATACAAACATTTAGGTATATGGTCAAACACACAGTGTGACACACATACGAGCGAGCACTACCCGAATTTTCATTAAATATACCTATACATACATATGTATGTGTGGCATACATGTATGTACACAGTATGTATGTGAGTGTGTGGGTATTGTTATTTTGTATAAATGTATAAAATAAAATATGTAACTATGTACATACACAAAAATAGGTATGTATTTGGCTAGTATGTATGTGTGTACATGCAGGTATGTGTGTGTGAGTGTGTGTGCGTGTGTGTATGTACAATTTTGGTCAGCACATAAAACTGTAACTGTGGTAGTGGTCAACAGATTGGCAATGGTTCGTTAAGCCCACGAATGTCCTGAAAGGAGGATGCTGTGCACAAAGCGCTGCGAGTCCACTTTTACCCTTGCTACAATATTATGTTTAGTTAAATTTAACTTTTCTGAAATAGGGTTAGTAGTGTAATCAAAATGCCACAGTGTAGTAGTAAAATTTGACATAAATTTTACAGCTAACACGTGGCAGCGATTGATGCCGAGGCTAATCCCGCTGGACAACAGGTAACTGGCGTGGATTCGGTCCGGTAATTATACAAGTCAGTCCTGTCCTCAGCACACACACACACAGGACATCAACATCTAATGTAGGTACGTATAATATTTTTAAATTGCTACGAATCAGGCGGAGCTCATTTTGAAAACATTTTCTTTTTTACCATTTCAGCAACAAACAAGCAATCCTTTGGTGGGCTATATTTTGAGAAATGACACACAAGCTAAACTTGACTCGGAGTGCCTGTTGGCGATGTGGACAATTTTATATGACTATGCTTCAAGGACGTCCATAGCAATCTACCTTAGTTTGAGTTTTGTCCTAAAACAGTGGGAGATACGTGACTTATCATGTGGAATTATCGATTTGTATCGATTTACTAGCCTATTGATTGACGTAGCACTATAATTTAGATCAATATTTTGATGAGGGCACACAAAAATATATATTACAAGTTACAAGTCTGAAAGTAACGCTCATACGAACCTTTCTCAAAACCAATATCATTTCTGAACAAGGATATCATAAAATATTGTTAATAGATATAAGGAGACTATCTTTCGTAATCTGACACAATAATACCTTCCGATGATTGGTATACAACATTTTCGGCCCACAATTCGCTGAATTCCATATCTCTCATTGTTTTTTAGCTGAACTAATCGAATTTTATTTAATAATTTTTACCTTTAAGACAATTTATACTCCTGCAAGATGGTTTATTGCCAGCTGTTACCATCTCATTGATGGTTTGACACTGGTGTCAGAGTATTCCGCAGTCGGCTATCTCCGACCTATTAGGTTTAAATATTATTTACAACAATCAAAAGACGAGTGGACATGGACATGTCCTGTCAGTCCATCCGTCTGACTAAACACACAGTTCTTTAAGAATTGATGAGGTAAAGAAATACAGATTTAATTTATATTAAAATGTGTGCCATATGGAAAAGAAGTATATTTATTCAAGCATATCTTGAAGGCTATAGGAGTTGGATTTCGTTTTATACAAATATTTTGGTAAATGTATATTTATATTTCAAGAATATTAATTTTGGATACTTGGATTGTTTCAGTGATTTTGTGTATGAATACAAATAAAATAAAAACATTTAAATACAATAACTAACTATCGAACGTAACAATACATTATATATAGAAATACAAAACATTACATATAAAAATATAAAATTGTATTTGGTAATATAGTATGTATATATACATATATTCAAAATTATATCAAGCAGCAAAAACTCTCGTTTGGTGACCTCATTTTATTAATTTAAATTATTTTTAGATTCATAATCTAGGAGAGTCAGCTTGGAAGTTTTATTCTATATTATTACATAAAATATATATAAATTCATTTCATTCAGTCAACAATGTGTTCAGCAGACTTCTTTGCTTGTAAATATATGTGTAAATATCATTAACGTTAGCAGATAAGATAGGTTATAAGATTTATCTCTAAAAACACAAAACATTGCTCAGACGAACTCAATTGTTAGATTCAGATCTCTTGGTATAACAAAATACCAGCTGATCTGAAAGATATGCATTAATATATATATTTATGACATTTGGAATATACATTTGAGCACGTAGAATTTTCAGCTTCTGAAAAGTAGACTTGTCAGTTTGGATAAAAACTTCTGTTGTGTAGTGTAATTGTTACACTTAACTGCAAAAATTTGTGGTTGCAAATTGTAATTGTTGGCTTGCGCAAACTTGTTGTGCACTTGTTGCCGAACTCGGGCCAGGCTCTTATGAAACAATGTTGTCCCGTCAAACTGTTGGACTGTGGGAAATAGAAACATGTGCAGAGCTAGGCAAGGATGGGAGGTGCACTGCATTTAAATATTCAGTGCACAAAAAATGCCGTTTTTGCGGCTGGGCCGCGTCAAAAACCAACAAACATTCGAAACACCCATCACAAGCACTTTGCACGTCCATACAAGCCTAATCGGCGACAGTATCACATGACGGTCGAAAGGCCACATCCACATCCACATCTACATCTACATCTACATCCACATACACAATGCGGTGCCACTTGGCTCCTCGCATTGCACGCGAAGAACTATTGAGGCACTGAGCCAGTGGCAGACATTACACTGAGAAAACAAAAATTCCACTTTATTGTACAAAACGTATATTTCTAAAAATCGACTGCTTACCAATTTCCGAAGTTCAGAAATGATTATTTTAGAAAAGTGTTTTCTTATTTTTAGAAATTATTTCTAAAAAAATTTCAAAACTTTATGGTGATTTTTTTTGTGAGTGTATTGAGGCATCGAGTCAGTGGCAGACAGCATGATGTTGCGGCAACAGAAAAAACGGGCAACTGCATCAAGCTGCATGCCACTGGGCAAACAAGCGGTTTCCAACTGACTGCCTAATCCCCTTAAATATCGCGGCCCGAACGAGGCGACGTCCGGCGATTTTTTTGGTGGCCGTGGCCGTGGCTCCAGGCGCTTAGTGAGCTGTGAGCTGTGAGCTGTGTGACGAGCGCAGTTTTTGCCTTACCGCAATTTCGGCGCATTGGCGAAAGGCAGTAAAAAAGAGTCACTTGATTGACCTTCGCATACGGTTGCAGTTTTTTCCCTTCATTGGCGTCAACAATATCACGGCAGTTGCCAGCTAAATTTCCATATGGTGCAATTTTGATGCGTGCTTACTCAAAAATGCCGTTACTCACGGCCACCTATCCTTTCTTGCTGTTTTTTTCTTGGTTTTCTTTTTTCTTGGCCACTCTTGTTTCTGTGCAAAACTCTCGAAAAGTGAATTTTTTCCTTGCGGCTGCGATTTAAGTGCAACACCTTTGGCAACGTCAATGCGAACGAGTGCTGCACGAAAAAATGTTGGCTATTCAACATCTGTCATCCGCAGTGTAAGTGAAACCGGATCGGACCAATGACGGGTCAACGAAACCATATATAAAATATTAAGCTAAAGGTTATGGTTAGTTAGGAGTGTTCAGTGTTAGCCAGTTACCTGCATATGAGTAGGAAACAATTCTTTGTTTACAAACATACCAATAATCATGCGTATTATTATGGTTCTCCAACCGCATTAGGCACACTCCGAAAATAAATCACCGGAAATTAAGAAAATTGTAATAAAGTAAAAATCCGCCTTAAAATTATAAAGCTTTTCTGTGGTTCTTAGAAATAATTTATAAATATAAAAAAAAAATGTATTGTTCTTACAATTGGAAAGCTTTTTTCCCCATAAAATGTGGTGTTTTTTATTTTTTAAAATAATATTTTCTATTATTAAGAAATATGTTTCTGAAAAGTAAATATGCAACTCCTGGTTCTGAAGGAAAATCAGTTTTGAATTTTAGAAAGCAGTAATAAAATTTGCTCTATCTCATATGTTTTTTTTAAGGTTAGACGAATTTGAAACTATGTAAGTTGTGTGTATTTGTGATATCATAAAAAACTAATGTTTAGTAATAAATATAAATAGATGCGCCAATGTGATAATTCAAACCTAGTGGAAATTAGACAAAGTTTTTTTACATTTTCGTAAAATCCACCTTGAAATTAAGAAATGCAAACATTGGTTTTTTTAAAGGCACTGCTAACAATTATAGAAAATTAGCGTTTTTTCTCTGACTGTAGGCAAATATTCAATGGCCAAGTCTGTCTGCCCAGCTGACGGTATTAATGCGCTGATCTCAGAGTCTGTAAAGCTAGAGCCTTTAATTGTTGTACATAAGTTCTTGGAAACAGCAGAGGAAGTTTGTTCTAATCGATAATTTCTCCGGCTTACAGAAGGTATTTATAATTCTTTTTTGTGTTGTGTGTGTGGTAAAAAGAATCACAAACATTGAATAAATTACACAGCTTGCAGACTGCGTGTTTTATTTGATTTATTGTGCTCTTATTTGTGCGGCCCTGAAATTAATATTTAACGGATTGAAATGGTATTTTTCTGAAGGTACTTCGCTAAGATACTCCTGTTCCTCCTACACAAGAATAATCAACGATTCTATTTTATTTTTTATCATTTGCCCTATAAGCAAGCCCATCGCAAAGATGACTTTCTTTTTTGGTGAAAACCGCGCATAATTTAACTTGTATGCAATAAAAAAACATACATATATATATAGGTTTTTTTATGATTTGTGATAAACTGTTAAAAAAAAGAAAATCATAATTTATTTCTTGAACGTTCTCATTCATATTTGCTTTAAGAATTTGTGGATTTTTAAACAATGTCTTTCAGAAAGGAAGACTGCAAATATTATTATTATTTTAGACCGACAATCAACTAATAAAATATGAAGTTAATAAATATCGCGATTTCTAATATTAAGGGTAGCTCCAGTGGCTGTCTGAGTTTGTCTCGACCATTGAATACTCATTAATGTGCCTTTCGAATATAATATTACGGGATATTTCGGCTTTCCCGATTTCTTTGGAGTGCGATGATCATGGACGAGAAATTTTACAAATCTTAGTAGGAGTTTTTTCAAGTTTGATAACTCTAGTTTTAAAATTGGGGAAGATTTTTAAGATCTGGGTGGGTAAGGCCCAACACATATGCATATCCAATTTATTAAAAGGTTCCTGATTAACTAATCTAACTCTTGTAGGAAGTGGATGTGAAAATTTTCCGTCATTTTTTGTACCCCTCAAATAATTTTTAAATTCAGTGACTTTAGTTATCAAATTTCATTAATCGGGCATAGACGAATAATTATTTCTAGTTTCAAGCTCTCACTCTTTGGGAATACCAGAATAAAAAACTCTTAATTTGTATAGTATAATGTATTAACTGAATATATCAGATGCAACTGCGAAAAATCTAAAGGCTACAAATTAGATTTTCTTACTGTTGACTACACCATATGATATTAAAGGAGTGTCGTGTCCAAGAAATTTATCGGTGACCAGAAAGATTTTATTGATTTTGTCTGTTGGGTACATCCATTTTGGTGGCGTGAGTGGGTGTAGCATTTAAGATTGTATTATTGATATTTAAAGTCACTTTGCCTGATGCATAGATAAACGAACAGTTTTCAGTTTCAAGTGTCTAGCTTAAGGGGTGTTGAGGAAAGTTTCGCTCATTCTGAGAGCATATCAGAGTATAAAAATGACAAAAAAAAACCCAACCAATGCTGGATTTATGGCACGCTTTTATTTAACTTTGATTGCTATTCTAGTGTCTCATTCTTGGACCTGTTACATCCTTTGGGTGCAAGTATTAATTTAAGTAGAACAAATGTAAAACGAGAAACAATGTAACAATCGGAGGAGAGCCATAGATATAATTAGTAATAACTTTTAAAATAAACTTTTAATTACAGCTCCAACTTTGGAGAATATCATCAGTAATAGTTAAAGATAAGCTGATTTGATTCTAAACATCCAAAGGGAGATGTTGAAGTAGTCAAAAAGTCCTTTAACATATATTTTTGTAAACACCTGTTCTCCATATGACAACTGGATATGTTTTGCTTAGATGGTGGTTTGCATATGATTCATTATAGATTCGTAATTGCTTGCGCATCGGTGTGGAAGAAGACTTGAATAAGTGGTTGCTGCAGAAAAGGACAATCGAAGCAAGGAACTAAGATGCCGGACACAGCTCAAAAACGACGGCTTGCAATATCCGCGCCTATTTAAATGTGAGTTTCAATTCAGCTAGCTGGCTATGTATTCCACAAATCTACAAACACACATATAAATGCATGTGTGCGTGTGTCTGTGTGTGAGTGGTGTGGTTGTGAGATATGCTAGGTGCTGTCAAAACTAAAGCGCGCCTTGGCCAGGGACAGACATGCCCAACTTTTGCTCCATACAATATCAGCAATTTCCTTCGTTAGTCATTCGGTTCTTTCGTCTGCCTTGTTGTTATGGCTCCCAGCGTTCCATCTGCGAAAGAGCTCCCGTTCCCGTTGGTCTTTTTACTTTGATGTGGATGTAGATGTAGATGTACATGTAGTTGTAGTTGTAGTTGCAGTTGTAGATGTAGATGTGGAGACCTCCGTTCAGAGTTCAGTGCCTAGACCGTTCAAAACGGGCGAACATGCGACGTTTGGACAACCGGACAACTGGACAGCTGGACGGATGGACGGATGGACGCGAGGACGCCTTGACGCCTGGACAAGTGAACAAGAGTACAACACATCGGCAGCAGACGTCGGTCTCACGTATATTTGACTGTATGCTGGCGTACATGGAGGCACACACACATGTGCACATATGCACACTTGGCCCCGTAGTCGTAGTTGTTGCTAGCCCGGCCCGTACTAGGTAGTCGCATATGGACACATAATGTAAATGTCCGTAATTTCTTTTTGGGCATCTCTTAGCTGGCGATTCTGCTGCCGCCGCTGCCGTCAACGTTCTTGCCATTTAGCTTGAAAACGAACGAATCCCTTTGCCTCGCTCGCCTTGGACGACGACGGCGACGACGACGATGGATCCACACACATGCCACACCAGCAACAGCAGCAGCAACAGCAGCAGCAACAGCAGCAGCAGCAGAAACAGCAGAAGCAGCAGCAACTTGCGGCCCAGCGCAGATTGCTTCTGCCATCGTCGTCGTTGTCGCCACCACCACGCTTCCATCAAGGCACCCAACCACCTGGCGCTGGAGGCAAGTCGATCGATAATTTCCATAGCTTGACCACTGCTGTGTATGCGAATTTTGAAGCGGACATCTACAAACACACAAGCAAATGTACGGAATCACCCTACCAACAACTAACACACACATACACACACACACATAGAGAGAGACCCACACACACATAGAACATACTAAGCATTTACTCTTAGAAGCACCGGCGACACACACGAAGCCGTTGCCGTTGCCATAGCTGAAACTGAAGCTGAAGCTGATGTTGAGGCTAAAGCTGAATCATGCTTCGAAAGCAGTGGCATCCACATCCACATCCACATCTACTTGCACATCCCATATAACGGCACTGGGTGTGATGGCGATGGCAACAACAGTGGACTGACTGGTCAGTCCCCACAATAAGTAAGGGTCTGCCATGAA
Organism: Drosophila trichaetosa; assembly: GCA_035043205.1. NCBI lineage: Eukaryota > Metazoa > Arthropoda > Insecta > Diptera > Drosophilidae > Drosophila > Drosophila trichaetosa. Next base: position 67,863 of record JAWNNE010000204.1, read on the forward strand.
GATAAAACGAAGACCAAGGAACGAAGCTGTGTTTCTGCAAAATGTTGTTTGCATACTACTTGCGACATGTGAAAAGGATAAGAGTGAGTTAGTGTGTAAACGTGTGAACGGTGCGAGTGTATCTGTATGTGTGTGTGTGTGTGCCTGTGTGTGTGTGCGCAAATGTGCCTCGGTGTGTGTGTGCCACATAGCGGACGATGCCGCAAATAGTACGTGAGTGGGAGTTCGGCGCGATTGGGGACCGCCGGACTCGCTGTGGGTAGTTGCCACGGATTCAAGTGGTATGAGTGTGTGTGTGTGTGTGTGAGTGTGTGTGGGTGTAGATGTGGGCTCTGGTCAAGCAACGCGCAACGTTGCCCGGGACTGAGACGGACAGACGACTTGATGGCTACGCTTTTTTGGGGGGATGAGGTGAGAGTGGGGTGGCTGGGTGGCTTTGTCCGGGCTATGGCAACATCTCTCGAGTTGATACGGCGTCGTGGGAGCGCCTGGCAGATGGAGGTAAAGATGTGCGCTAGGCGATTGTAAAATTTCACATTTTAGAGAATTAGACGCTTTCTCGAAAACAAACACATACACACACACGCACACACATACATATATATATATATGTATATATATATTTATGTGTACACGCACACATGCCTTGCCATCTACTGATTTTACACACACATACACATATATATTAATATGTGCATATATGTATAGAGCCCAATATACAAATGGATGGACCATACATATGTGTGTGTGTGTGTATGTGTGTAGTATCCGAATCTGTGTATACATACGCTTATACATATTGTACGTACGTACTTCTTCTTCTTCTTTTCAGTATGTATGTATCGAGTTTTAAATTTGGTAAATAGGCAAATTCTACTGCTGGGTTTTTATGTGTAAACGAAAGTCAATCAAGTCAATGTTAATGCAAAATTTTGATATAGTTTTATGTACTAAAACTTCTCACAAGGCTAGTAGTTTAGTCCCCACCGGCTAGATGTCCACATGTATTCAATAAAAGCTATTGTTATTAATATTCAGGTATATATTTTATTTTGAGAAATCTTTGACTTTTATTTATTTATTTTTCACTTTTTTCGAGGAAGTAACCCTCATAGAGCCTCTATATTTTAATCATAAGTTATCTAATGCCAAACTCAGAATAAGTATATTTCATCGATACAAAAATAATGAAAAATACATTATTAAAGCGCTGAAGCCCCTAGCATCCATAGAAAAATCATAGTTTATTTTTGTATGCCTCCCAATTTGGAAAATGCTTATTTCAAGAACTCCGTATGTTCATACACCAATCAATAAAATCAATCTTTTTATTTCGATTTCCGATAAAAGGTAGACTTCTTAATAAAATATTGCCTCCTGATGAATTATTGACCAACTGTTCAAATTCATCATTCACCATTATCGAATGGGAAGCAGTCACTTTATTTACTTAACATAACCCCATTTATGCGTGCATGTGTGAGAAGGTTGCAGAATTAATTATATAAGTCAGTGTAAATATGTAAACACATGTGTATGTATGTATGTGTATTTATTTATTTTTCCAATACAATACCAATTTCAGTCGATACGAAAAAAAAAACAAAAATTAGAAAATAAATTAAAATAATTTTTTAAATTAATAAAATTTGGAATTTAAATATAAATTTAAAAAATCAGAAACATATTAATTTCTGGGTGTATATAAATGAGTATTTTATATAATACGTGTATACATATATACACACACACATGTACGTAACACGTGTATACATATATACACACAGATGCGCTTGTATTTTTTAAGGAAAGTCGATTTAATTACTTTATCTTATGGGTTCTGGGTATATATTTTTCAAGCTTTCTAGACTGGGGCATTCATATTTAGCGTGCTGTTCTATTTAACTAAGATATGTAAGACTTATGATAGCAAAGACGTTGGATTGAGTTCGAGCTTTCTCGACTAGTGCTTTCTTACTTCTTTCTGTTTCTTTATACGACTGTAAGTTAGGGCAGCATATATCTTGGTCGGGCATTCTCCACTGGAGATTTTCTTACGGTTTTCATTATACAAAGGTTTATATATGTATTTGTGATTCACATCAACCTCATTGTCCATCATACATTATACAAGGCACTAGGATATTATATAGCTTAGAGCGAAACTATTGGAAACCTAAGCAGACTTATGTTAAGCTCCTTTGTGCTTTATAAAAAATGTGTTTGGTTCACATGATTGTAATCTCGTGAATGGGTATCATATATTTAATAAACAGATATATCATTGCACTTTTTTGATAATACGGCATACGTCGTGTATATTCAAAGTCTATAGTCAAATAATTTATATACTCTCTAACCGAAGATATTAGATTAGATACTCTGATGCGGAAAAAATTCGAGTACATTCAACTCCTCACTTTATTAATTAGACACTATATTTTTTAAAGTTTGCCATTATCAGAATCACGAGTTTTTCCTTTCTCAACTCTTTTTGACACCCTTTGAAATAGAGTCTTGAAACTTGGAACATATACAAACAAATAATGGTCCGTGCCCAAATAAGACAGTCTTAAAATTGGGATGCTACTTCCACTAGGAGGTGAGGAAATCGATAAAATTTATAATTGCAAAATCGATAAATATATCTCTTATAATTTAAGGCTACAGTCACCAAGTTTGGTTAGTGGATTGTTGGAGATGTCCTTCAAAGGCACACACCCACGACCCCAATAACTGCGAAATCCTAAATCTGCCGCAATTTAACAGCTATGGCTACCAAAGGAAAGATTACAACTCTTGCAATTTGGAAGCTAATGCTACAAACCTTGAAGATAGATTACTAAGGAACTCCTTCAACATTTTTTATCGGACACACCCACTCTCGCCCCCAAAATTCACTATACACTCGAAATTCGATTAAAGACACTTGATTTTTTCCTGTTTCTGTTTGAATGGGATAATATAGAATAAATATTTATTTAATATTATATTCATAAAAATATATTAGTTTCATACAAAAATGTTGAATGGGAAAGTAAAAAACTCTCTAACCTAAGGAAATACCTAGGATCCTGGCTAACAAGGACATGGGATTGAGCAACAGGAGAAAACTTCATCAAACAATACTATAAAATTATCACACTGCCAAAAATCTGCAATCCTACGGGCTGGGCAGTATAAACTACCACGGCATCTAAAATTCTATTTGATTCAAGGTTAAAGATATCCAAACATTGTGTTTATTAAATTTTATCAGGTAATGACCGATTAATTAGGAAGAATTGGAGGTCAAAGCCAGTATTAACGCAAGCACACCACTTAGCCAGATTAAATGTTGCAAAAGAACAAACGACCTGGACCCAGGAGTGGCAAAATGTGGTATTCTCTGATTAGATAAGATTTAATTTCGAAAACGATTTTAGTTCTTACTGGCATGACTTAAAGAAGTCTGAGAGATTTACTCCTACTCGAATCTGTGGCGGTGGTTCTGGGCTGTATTCTGTCATCACAACAGGACACTGATTTGATAAATTTGTGGCAGTATGAGATCGGAGGGTTATATAAATCTCTTGGACGCAGTTTTGGTTAACTCCGTCGATTTTTAGTGTGTACTCGACAGTTTGAGACAGTTGAGCAGCTACCAAAGCTGTCGTTAAGGAATAGTCCAAATTCTCTCACTATCTGAGTTCTAAAAAGTTGTTGAATCGATGTCCAATCGAATTTTTGTAGTTATAAACAAATTTAGTGGCTGAACGCAATATTAATTTGTTATTTTCATGTCATTTCAATATATTATATTAGTTTTAAAAGCACTGCCTTTAATCGAGTTTCGCACCTTAACCTCACTTTAAAAAAACAAAATTAATAAAAAATGTTATGTTAATGTTAGAAATTTAATTCTTTTTTATTTGACGTGTATTTAAAATAACTAACTTTTGTAGAACAAAATAAAATTTTTAAATTTTATTTTGAATTTTATAAAGAAAAAATCATGTGCCTTTAATCGAATTTCGCAGAGTGTATATACAGAATTTTGAAAGGTTGATTGCTAAAAACCTTCTTCAAAGATTGTTGTCAAAACATTTCGCTGCTAGAAATTATCAAATATGCTGTCTAATTTGCGCATATATTTATTCCGAAGCCCTTGCTCTTTCGATATATATATGTATATATGTATATGTTTAGAATAATAGAGAGAGCAGCTCTTGGCGTCAAAAGTTTATCTGTTTTCTACATTTCGGCGTAATTTTATCTGAGTGTAACAAAGAGTTAGTTATGCCAGTAACTTTAAGGAATACGCACGTGCGCAGTCGGATTCATCCAGTTGAGGTCTTCCATCCGGGACCTTCGGTACTTATCCAAGGATCCGTAATTCTCCAATTCCATGATAATCGGCAAATTCATGTACTTGAATAACAATAAAATAAATTAAATAAAGAAAATAAAATAATAAATTATAATAATTTTACGCAATTGGAGATTATTTTATTTCCTTCACATTTTGTTGCAAGTCGATGATTTCAGTTCGGGTTTGGGAGAAAAAAATGTATATGACTTGCCAATCATTATTTTTTGGCGACATTGCTTCATTTTCCATTTTTAATATTTAAATACCTGTATTTTTGATAACAATTTAAACAAATGGGAATTCTGCACTCGAGTGAACTGTAATTGTAATTTTTAAACATTTTAAAACACATATTTAAATTATACCACAACAAGCAAGAATGCTTTAATCAACCTGAACCCAGCTATTAAATATATTGTTATTATATTGCCAAACTTCCCATTTAAATGTGCCTATTTTTGATGGGTTCTATAAAACAATAAATTATTTCCCCATTTATTGAGAATTTGGAATTTCCAAATAAATGATAACATAAAACGCTATAAATTCGGAAACGTCATATTTGTGACACAGAATAATTAAAACAATGAAAATTTATTGCTTGAGAAAAACAACATACTCAACAGCAACCGCAACTTACATATAAGTATTTGAGATGCTTGGCTTGTTCTACAGCTGAGCTACAAGTGCATACAAGGCTATAAATTAACATACTTAATGTTGAGCATAGGTATAAACAACATACAACAAAAGTCAAGTCGGCTAAATATATATTCTAGTTTTATCGCCAAACTTGTGCTTTAAAAGTTTGGCAAACTCTTACAGAAGAGTAAAAAATAAAAACTGAAGCAATGCATATATTTATTATTGACTCTGCTGTTGATCCTGATCAAGATTATTATTATATATATATATATATTTGTACATACCTTATGAGGTTGAAGATACTTCCTTCTGCCCATTATAAAAATGATTTCGCTTATAAATGTTTTTTATTGGAGAGAGACAGGCAGTTGGGGCTACAAATTTGAGTTCAATAATCGTTGGAATACATATGCAGATGAGTACAATGCACTTCAGCTTTGATACACATATATTATATACAAAGTCGCATAAGTAGCGGAGTAAATATGTACACAAATAATCATATACCTGCTCAAGTTCAAGGCTGCAATTGTGTATATACTTTCACAAACACATACATGGACATATATATATATATATATACATCTCACAATGACATGGACTTGCACTAATTTATGTATTCAAATGGGTGCGTATTGTCATTCCCAAGCTCAATGCTCGATACATAGGCGCTAACATGCTTATATGCTGTGTACACACACATGTGCACATACAAACATACATAATTACACACACACATACATATGCACATGCAGAGCTGCAGCCGCAATCGGACGCAGCTCATTATAATTAAATAGGTAATAGGTTGATGCTGCCCTAATTTGGTGAAATGCGCATGTATGAGTGTTTGACTGAGTGTACTTATAAGCCAGACAAGCCAACCAACACACACACACACACACACACGCATACGCTAATAGATAAGTGTGTGTAAGTGCTATGTACAGACATAATTATTATTATAATGAAATAATACACATTATAATGTCTAGTCAAATGGCACATTTGGCCGCTTACACACACATCTATGGATGCTTAGCTGTACATATGTGCATCGGCTTATATGTGGGTCTGGAGTTGTTGTTTACATTATTGGGTATATGCATAAATAGGATGCATAAATAAGTGGCACAAGTACGTGTGACACTCCAATGGCCTGAGTAACACTTATGCGCTGTTTGATTTCATGCCTCCCATCACAATAAAGGTCAATGTCAAAGCTGTTTAAATAATTCTCGTAAATATAACTTAAGACACTCATTTCTTATCTTCGATACATAATTAGCACGACAAGTGTCAGTGACCAGCAGATGCCAATTGTATATATAAATATATCAATGTATATGTATTGCAAACAGGTTGAAAAGCATACAAACAGTCAAGCTATTTTTTACCAAACGACATTTACAGTGAAGATATAACTATAGGGAAAGAATCGTTACCATAATATGTAGTACTCTAGCAGCTCTAGAGCTCAGAGCTACGTGAAATAGTTGTATGATTTCGAGTTTTTACAGCAGACAGCGGACACCAATACTGGACAGATAATTTACATCCAAGAGAATTGTGGCAATAAACTTTAGAAAAATCGTCCGGAATTTTCCATAAAAATATGAAGTTTTCATTGTATTTAGAAATAATTTCTAAATATACGAAAACTATTTTACTAAAATTAGAAAGGCTTTTCATAAAACGTCAATTCGGTTTTTTTTTGTGTTTTTTTTTAAATATATATGCTTTTATTAAGAAATGCGTTAACAATGCAAACACTCATTTTTAGAAAAAAAAAAACTTTTCTTTAGAAATTATAATTCATTTCAATTGTGATAAAATGTCATTTTAACAACATTTTCGACAGAAACTAGCGTATCTTAAGCTGCTGCCTTCAAACTGCACTTGTATTTGCAATTGTTGCACTCTCATAGGAACCAACCAATCCCAATACCAAAAAAAAACATTCCCACCTGCAAAATGGATCGCAAGACTGAGCTGGAGCGTAAGAAGGCCAAATTGGCAGCACTACGCGTGGAAAACGATTAGCGTCGTCTAGAAACGGCAATAAGAACATAGACCAGCGGCAAGATTTAGACGAGATGCGTTTCCTGTTACGGAAGTGTTGTCCTCGGTGTCGTCAGCCAATGCCGTGACATGCGAAAATTCCAATACACAGACGCCTGATGTTAGTTGGCCACCGTCAATGTACAGGGCGTTGGCAAAAATCGGCAACTAAATATGATCGTTTTCAATGTGCAAGCAGTAAACAACAGGAGTATGAATTCAGAGATGACGACGAGAAGTCGCTGCCACAACCGGATCACGGAGTTAGTTCCAAACTGCCGATTATCTTGCCGGAGGACTTCCAAAGGTTTGTATTGGCCGCAGGTCGCGTCATTGAGCGCATCCTTTCTGAGAACGTGGACATCTACTCGGACTGCGTTGGCAGCGGCAACAACCAAGAAACCATCGATGAACGATCCCATGCACGTCACACGATTCAGCGAGAGAAGTGCATGGGTTCGTTCATCGATGGACTCGTCGTTGCTACTGCTGCCACAGCTGTCCGAGTAATCGTGTGTTTTATGATGAGCGCTGGTCAAAGAATCATTCCATAACGAGCATAGACTGATCGACACACTTTCCGGAGCTACTCATTGCCTCGTATCACAACAATGAGAGCCCCAAAGAGCCGGATGGCGTTGTGATGGTCTGCAATACAAAGTTGAAGAAGCAAACGTCAGATGATGTATTCCACTGCAAGAGCGCTGTGGTGTCCACCTACCTTGCTAAGTTCAATCCGAATCTAATATTGGGCGGCACCTATTCGGGTCAAGGTTGTGCTCTGGGATAATCGTGTCCAGAAACGCATACCATACCCCACTCGATGCTGCGGCGCACACACATCCAGTTTACTGCTTGCAAATGGTTGGCACACAAAATGCGCACAATGTCGTCTCGATTTCGTCGGATGGCAAACTGTGCTCCTGATCGCTGGACATGCTCTCCTAGCCGCAGGATACGCTTGAACTGTAACACAGCCAGTCGAAGGCAATCGCGATCACAACCATGGCATTTCCGGTCAATGAGATTTACAGCCTGGTCATGGGCAGCGAGGATGGTTATGTTTATTCCGCATCGCGTCATGGCTTGCGATCGGGCGTCAATGAGGTATTTGAGCGACACTTGGGTCCGATAACGAGCATCTCCGCGCACTATAATCAATCAATAACCCGGACTATTTGATGGATGTCGCCAGGTCGCCCGTTCATCCCGCCCTCTTTGCTGCTGTTGATGTTAGTGGTCTTCTTGATCTATGGAATCTCAATCAGGACACCGAAGTACCAACAGCATCAATCGCGGTCAATCGAGTCTCCTGGACACCATCCGGATTGCTTTTGATCATCGGTGATGACTCCGGCAAACTGTATGTCTACGATGTGGCTAAGCAACTGGCGCTGACGTCGCGCGATGAATGCGACGCTCAAAGAGCCCAATATGAAGCAAAACGACGAGGTGTAAACTTAATCAGGGCATTCAGGCATGGTTCGTTTGCAGCCGATATTCGATTCGTCCAAACAATAATCGTTATTGCTATTCGCTGACAAAATCTGCAAGAAAACACACACAAAACTATATAATTTTTGTAATATTTTCTTTTTTTTATAACTTTTAAATTTACCCAAGCCAATTTTATAATGTCAGCTACCAAACTTTTCAAACTCAGTTATAATTTGTCCAGGCACAGCATATTTTCCGTCGTCACTCGACAATTGGGAAGCTTCATATTTATTTTCCGTTTTAATCCAAAAAATATATATGTGGAAAAGTGTATAAAAACAGAAACATAACAATTAATTTATATTCTTGAAAATAGGTTAGCTTTTCTTTTTTCATATTTTTAATATTCACATATTTGAGCGACCACTGTAAAAACTAGTTGACATAATTCTCCCGTTTCTGCGATTATTTCTATTTAAGTGAAATTCATCAGATGAAATTCGACATAAAAACGAAAAATAAAATAAAATAAAGCATGCAATGTGAGCTATAATATATATATATATATAATATGTATATATTATTTCTCGGAAACGGCGCGTTCAATGAAGCGACCTGTGCGCAATACTAACCTTTGGACGAGTGTCTCCTTTGGTTGAATGTTTACTGCTTGCACATTGCACACCCTCAAATTTAGTGTCTGTTTTTTGCCAACGCTCTGTACATTGACGGTGGCCAACTAATATCAGGGGGCTGTGTATTGGAATTATCGCATGTTGACTGACGACACCGAGGACAATACTTCCGCAACGATGCCGTTTCTCGACGACGCTGATCGTTCTCCACGCGCAGTGCTGCTGCCAATTTGGCCCTCTTACGCTCCAGCTTAGTCTTGCGTTCCATTTTGGAGGTGGGAATGTCTTTTTTTTTGGTATCTGGATTGGTTGGTTTCTATTAGAGGGCAACTCTTGCAAATGTCAGTGCAGTTTGACGGCAGCAGTTTAAGCTTCGCTAGTTTCTGTCGAAATTAACACTCTCAATTGTAGTTAAAATGAAATTTGAATTGAATTGAACTAAAATTTTTTTTTTTTTCATTTTAAGTGTGTTCACATCGGAACATTGTGAACAACTGACGACAATACAAATTAAGTCGCCAGCCTGCCCTTGATATTTTGACATTACTAAATCTAAGCAACCACAGAATAAAGTTGACATGTCATCGATAACTGTTGCGCCGGGGCCGATGATATCGATAGTTGGGGCTGCCCGCAGTCGAAAAGGTGGTAGCCTCAAGGTTTGAGCTTCACAGAGAAAGAGAGAGAGAGAGTTCGCGCGCTCAACAGATATATAATAGAAAATTATCCGAGTTGGTTTTAAAGGCCAATGATCGACTTATTTGGAGGTCGAGCGAATGTCACGGCGGTAGTCGGTTCGAACGAGGGAAAGAAAAAAAGGCAGCGGTCAGTGGCGGTCAGGTTTTTTTTTTTTTAAAGAAAGAAAAAAGTTCGGTTAAGTGCTGCGAGGGAAAAGGAAAAGTTCGGCCAAGCTGTTGCCAGCTAAAATAAATAAATTTAAATTTATAATTGGAACCAATGAACGAAATAAAATCAATAAAATTTCCATAAAAGTGCCGATCCAACATTAAAACATACATGAGAGTGCCGATCCAATTTAAAACAACAGAAACAACGGCTGAATTTGGACTGGAGGACCAACACTGGACCAAAATAAATAAATAAATAGAAGTGAGTCCGTTCCAATCATATTATTTTGACGGCGGGGAGTCTTGGATTCAGCTGCAGTGCGCAGGCTGTGCGCCCACATCCAAATTCTCTTAGATCGCCTTCACATCCATGATGCGCAACTAGTTTGGCCGATGTTATGGGCCAATTTACACAAATAATTATATATATATATATATATAATTTTTTTGTTGTTTTTATTATAATTTTGTTAATTTATTAGTTAAATAATTATTAGTCATAATTTTTTTTTGTAATTAAAAATTTGTTAAGTTGTTGTTTATTATTTGGAAATTAACTATGTTCCCTTAAATTCGAATTCTAATTTCATTTATATTTATTATTTTGCCAGTTTAAATTCCATATTCAATTTTCATACTTGGCACCGAGACACCACGAGATTTTTTCATGTGAAGAACCCTAAAGCTATATTTTTGTGCAGTATTTTCTTCGACGTTTATTTTTGTGAGTAGATACCCTCACAACTGTCCCTGGGAGCTCCATAGGGTAGATTAGGGTGTCCCTAAATGATTTAAAGACTCACCTTCATTTTGTATAATTAATTTACATTTAGGGCAAAGGTCATGCAGAAGACTGCAACAAAATTAAAGACGTGTAGATATAGATTAAAGTATTGTCGTGCCTCATCCGCTTAAGTTAAATCTACTTTAATATTTAATGTTTAAGCAAAACCTAATCAAGGAATGTTAGCCATCAATTAAATATTCGCAAGGCTTCATAAAAATGGAAGCTTACGTTTTTGTGAATGGAGGGGAGGGGACCCAAAATGAGGTTAGGATAAAATGTGATCTAGGATATATAAAAATGATTTCGCCACGGCGATAACAGCGAGGCCGCCGTTGGACGTCGGAGGTAATGTTTTTTTTTTGTGTTTTGAATATTTATAATTGCCACTGTACGTTAAATCAGATGTTAGTGATGCGTAGATTTGTGCAGATTTGTGTAGTGTCGTGTTATTGTACGGTCGCCACATCTGAATATGAAGACGGAGATACTCCATCTAAGAAAAATCAAGCAATCTTTAGTGACTGCTGAAGTATGCATTTGAAAATCCTCTAAGTTTTTCTCTATTTATTCGTAGCATCACTGCAGAATTGGACATTAACTTTATTCAAAGTAAGGTTCACACCATCAGGAAACACATCAATAATTTTACGTTCATTGTGGTTACTCCGTGACTCTCTCTGCTCACGATAATGTCACCTTCCTTACGACTTCGAGTTCTGAAACGCGGTTTTGTGGACCATCTCCCGTTAAAACTCTTAAAAGTTCGGAACGCCTACCAGTCATCGATCCCTCTCGACTTCGCGAAACAGGGTGAATGGTCGATAGAGGTAAATAAATAAATAATAAATCCATGAAAGTTAGTTGACTCTATCTTCAAAATTGTTGTATGTATTTGACAGACATTGGGTATCAGAGAATAAAAAAGATTTAACTAAGTACTTCAGAAAAAAGTTAAGCCTAATGGCTTTTAAATGTCTCTCTTCAACGCTATATGTAACATATATTGTTTGGAAACAGACTTTTACGGTTAAACTGGAGAATTTTCAAAATAGTATTATAACAAACCTTTCTCAGCGTATTATACACAACATGTTTAAACCAATCATTATAATCAAGAAAATAAAATAACATAGGACTTCTCATTTCGTCTTGAGGTCGGGTATTATTCGACGCGTATTTGAGTCACACTTAAGCGTTCTCAATTTCTTCGGTTTCGTAAATTATCAATTAAAAACTAAATGTGGTCTAGATCAACAATTTTTTAATTCATCCAATAGAAATATAAAATTGGCAAATCGTTGTTTTCCTTTGAATTAAATTTAATTACACAACCAAAATTTCTTCAGAGATTTAAACTTAAAAAACTCTTTTCGGCATCCATTGGACTAGAGCCTTGAATCTTGGAACCCATGCTGGTCTGTTCCCGCGTCAAAGTTTCGAAATTAGCGCTCACTAGGATGCTAGGAAATCGCTAAAATTTATAATTGAATATCGGTAAAGCCATATATATCTCTTACAATTCACAATTTTCAAAATATATATATATGATATATTGCCAGTAACCCACTTCAAAAAAATGTTTGGACCATGCCCACTCTCGCCCCCATAAGCTGAAAAGCCTATATCTTCACAATTTAAGAGCTGTAGTTACCAAATTGTTCGGCCACACCAATATCTTAATATCTTGTATATTCCGTAATTTTAGAGTTAAGGATACCAAACTTGGAGAGTACATTACAAGGAAACTTTGCCAAACATTTTTTCAGCCACTTCCACTACTGCCTCCAAAAAGCGAAAACACATCTATCACAATTTAATAGGCAAGCCTGGAGTGTCGATTACTAGGATCCCCCTTCAGAGATCCAAATTCCCTAATTACACATTTTCAGATGTTATTACTTATGGCATCAGCGCATTTCACAGTCGGTCACGCCCGACAGTATCGTTCTCACTTATTTTGTTTAATGCCAACTAATATCAGTAGACAGAGAAAAATACAAAATATAAAAAATAAATTAAAATAAATAAAATAACATTTTTTTTAGGCTTTTTACATTTAAATGAAAAAAAGTTTTTAAAATTTAATTGCAAAATTGGTCCAACATTTATTGCATCGTCTGGGGAAACCTAGACAAAAACCTATCGGCCCAAATATAACATAGAGTTTGTATAAATTGGTTAAGAATATATTATTCCCGAGACAATATGTTTAAAATGAATTAAAATTTTAAATGTTGGAAATAGAGAACGTCTGCTTATAGATAAGCTAATCCTCGGACTTAAAGCTACTTCAGGATACTTAAAACATATTCGCCTTTTTGCTGTTGTCATAAATATGTCTATCCGATTAAATTATCGTAACAATGCACATGAATTATCAATCAAAATATGAGTCCTTGCTTGAATTTATAATGATATCTAGATGTGAGCAGATGGACTCTCAACTGCAAGGTATTAATTTAATGTTCGACTAAAGTCAGTCGGCACAAAAATTGCAACAAGTAAAAAAATGAATTCAATTAAATCTAAAATAAAGTTTAAAATTTAAATTTAAAATTAAGAAATATATATAAGAATTGAGGAAAACCCACGATTACACGACATATCATTACATGAAATTACGGAGTACTCGAAATGTTTCATGCTAGGAATAATTAGCAGTACAATGATGAAGAGAAAGTGGGAAGAAGTAACGAGACGGTCTAAAGGGAACAGAAAAATGTATTTGGCTCATTAATGCTGCTGAATCGGCTTACCAATTTAGTAATTTAACTAGAAACATAATCCCTAGCATAACTGGACCATTTGTTAATGTAGTTGCATTTATCTTTATTTTTGATTCTTATACATAAATAACAATATCAATATTTTTTAATTTATGTTTAAAGTCAATATCAATGTGCGTAGGTTTTTCCTTTCCTTCTTGCTTATATATATTCAATGGTGTATAAATTGGAATCCTTTCAGAAAAAAATCAACCAATGTAATTAGAAATTTGAATTTCTCGACATTAAAATGTAATGCCATATGGACTTTTGCCACTCGTCCACTATTTTATACGAGTGCGAGTAGTATACATAAATTTATATGAAAATGCCAAATACCCAAAATTTACGCAAGCTGTGTTGGCTTAAAAGGCGTAGGGGAGACGGGGAAATAGGGGCAGAGGGGAAGGAAGGAGTTAGTGAAATTCTAAGGCCTGTTCACTCGTTGTACGTTCTTGGCGGCATTCGTAAAATAGCCAACTATTCAACTTATATACAGCCGTGTATATATATTTGTTAATGCTGCAAAACCTTCTACGTCTTTTATTCCTCGTGACCATTCCCTGTTCCCAATTCCAATCCCAATCTGAATCCCGAACCCGTTCCCATTCCCATTCCCATTTCCGTTCCCCTTCCCCTTCCCATTCCCGTTCCCTTCGACTGCATATATGTTTGTGTATTAATTTAGCCACCCACTCTATTACGCATACGCTTAAGGCTGGCTGGCCACAGTGGCCAGGCCAGGCCAGGCCAGGCCAGGCCAAGCCAAGCCAAGCCAAGCCACGCCAAGCCAAGCTGGCCGTTTCAACTTGAAAATTCGAATTTTCGCAGCCTCCAACTCGTCGACTTGCGATAGTACCTCAGTCGCTGCTGCTGCTGCTTTTGCTTTTGCTGTTGCTATTGCTGCCACATAACCTCTACTTCTGCCACTGCCACTGCCACTGCCACAGCCACTGCCTCAACTTCAACTTTAGCCACGGTGATGGGCAATAGCAACGACGACGATGGCGACGCAACGAAACGTGACCAAGCCGGTTAGTACGTAGCCCACATAGCCTCCTCTTCTTCATATCCATTACATGCCGCACTGGACCACTGGACAGCTACCCCCAAGCCCCATGCTCCACTCCGAGCCTCAGCTCACTCCTTCTTCCCACATTCAACCCCCATCCAGCATCAGTCGGCGATGTAGCAAGCAATCGCAAGCCGTATGCAAACAACATTTTGCACACAGCAACTGGAGGAGGTTCTTGTTGGTCGCCTTCGTCGTCGTTGGGCTTCCTTCTTGCTTGCTGCATGCTGTTCGTCCTTTTGCTGCTGCTGCTGCTGCTGCTGCTCCTTCTTCTTCGTCTTCTTCTTCTTCTACTTGCGTCCTGTGCGATGTCCGAGCCCACATATACACATACACGTCTATATACATATATTGTACATATGATATGCGGCGTGTGTGTGTGTGTGTGTGTATAAATGTGTTCGCATCTCTAAATTCGCATACACAGCAGTGGTCAACTATGGAAATTATCGATCGACTTGCTTTTGGTGTCAGGTGGTTGGGCGATGGATGCGATGCCAGCAAAGGCGGCGGCAGCAGCAGCAGCAGCATGATGGACACGCAACCGAAGTGGAAGTGGAGCTCTTGTATGGCAACGAACTGCTGCAGCTGCCTCAAACGAGGGCGACGTCACCCAAGGCGGACATGGGCGTTGTTGCAGGGGATGGGACAGGGTTAGCGTTAGATTTTGGTAGAGGGACTGCGAAGAGACATGCTGTGGGGCGGGGGGTTACAGGAGATTGGCGACAAGCGCTTGGTCCTTTTGCTTCGTTGCCAAGGCAAAGGCTCTGATTCTGACTCTGACTCTAACTCTGACTCTGACTGTGGCATCGCTGGATGTTGCCTATATTGGTGCTCAACTCTCTCGAGCTCGAGCTCGAGAATACGTTGGTTTTGGCATCAACGTAAAATGCCACTGCCTTTCTGCCTGCCTGCCTGCCTGGCTGCCTGCCTGCCTGCCTGCACACATGAATCACCCCTATCCAATTCGCAGCACGACGAATCTAACGACCAGGAGATGACGAGGACAAGATGACGATGACGATGACGATGACCAAAAGGAATGGTGGCCACTGCTGCTATTCTGCATTTGCGAAGCAATCGGCGGAAATATTCAGCCCTGCACGCCTTTTCAGCCGTTCCCTACTCCCTACTCACCAACACTCCGCTCCTGCAACTTCCTCACACACACACATGCATTTTGCCCGTGGAACACATCAAAAGGCTACTGGTCTCATTCGACCGACCATTCAAATCGGCGAGTGGGCTGCCAAGTTGTTGCCCGGTGTGTGTGTGTGCGATTGTGTATGTGTGTGTGTGTGTGGGGAGGGGAAGGAGGTTGTCCAGAAATTGCTTATGCGACATCTACTGCTTTTGCCGTTGCTTTTGCCTCTAGTTTTAGTTAAGGCAGACAGAGTCAAAGACGGCCCTGGAAATGGCAAAGAGTGCTCTTCTCCACGTCCAGCGGAGTCCGGGCCAGGGCAGGCCTGGCCAGGGCAGCAACAAGGAAACATACGGCATACATACGCTCTCTCACATATGTGGTGGAAATATATGTATGTGTGCGTGTGTGTGTATGCGTATGTGTGTGTTAAAAATTGTTGGCCGTTAAGTTAAAGGCGGCTGATACGGACAACTTAAGCTGGGCATGTTCTCAAGTTTAAATCACAAAACATCGCCAGCAAATACAGAAACTGAGCTGTCGAAATTCCACCTCAGACTCATTTGGTAATGCTTGGTATTGTCAGGGGACAATATAAAGGACGAAGGACGTGTTCAGCGTGCTCATTGATGCATTATCTTGACCAGTGTTGCTTTCGAAACCCTGGCCTAGCCACCGAATTTGATAACACCATTCTCATTTGAAGCTTGGAATATTGCTCTGAAGATAGGTGAGGGAGGCATTTGTCAGGTTGTGCAACGACAACCATTTCTCACTCCTCTATTAAATGGCGAACCCCAGTCCAGTGGATAATCCCATCGCCACATTAGCTTAACCGATTGTAGAATTCGATTGAAGAATCGCATCCGTAATTCAATCAAATTTCTTGTCTTTTTTTTCATGTTTGCTGTTGAAGCTGTCAATTTGATTATGTACAGTGTTGACTGCTATTCTTAATTATCAGAAACAGGTTAAAGCAAACAGCTAAAAGCTAACAGCTAACAGCTGAAGTTACAGCAATTTAACTATGCATCTCATTATTTGGTTAACGTCGAAATTCAAAATTGGGAAATAAATTAAATTCAATTCAATTAAAAATACAATTTAATAGCTGAATTAAAATAAAAATAATATAAATATTTACAAGATTTCTGGGATTTAAATGCAAAATGATTCAATTTTTGTGGAATGATTCAGAAAATGAAAAAATTCAAATAGTGAGTATGAATTAGATAAACAAAATTAAATTTCTTATTTTGCTTGGCTTTTTTAGAATTTGTTTTCAAGCAAAATTGTTAAGCTCTATTGACTTAATCAATTTTGATATATTGGTAACCAAAAATGAGCAATGTTTGTAGCTTGGCGACTTCGACACAGACAAATATTGATTCTCGCTGTGAGCGTTAAGTTTTCTTATTGTCGAGAGCAAAACACAAAAAAAAAAACAAAAAAAAAAACAAGAAGCCGAAACAGAAAACTATGTAGACGTCTGGGCATCTTATTGGGCTTAACCTAGTCCAACAAGTGGCCCATAAAAATACAAACAAATATACGGAAGGGCATAATAATTTATGCGCGTTGATCCACTTCCACAGAATACACTGAGTACCGAGGTAGCTTTATTTTTATTTTTATTTTATTCTTTTTCTTTTATGTTTTCCATTTGCCTGGTGCTTATACGACGTGTTTACGTTTGCTTTGTGCGACTCATCCAAGACTGGGCCACAGACTGGAGACGCCAGTTGGAGAGACGGAGATGGAGACGGACACTAGCACTGAGACTGAGACTGAGACTGAGACTGAGGCTGAGACTGAGACTATGGCAGGGCAAGTTCAAGCGGTGACAGAGTCACGGAAAACACTCTTTTCAGACAGAAGCGAGGAACACAGGAAAAAATCAATGCTTAAAGGCAGAGAATAAAATATTTATTCTAGATTTCATTCATGAACGTTTACTACACATGCACACACACACACACGCACACACATGTACACATATGTGTGTTTGTGTATAGATGTGTGTGTGTGTGTGTGTGTGTGCCGAGTACCCGCGACAAAGTTCTCTTTCACATTTTTATTTGTATTTCTCTCTCTGGTGCTGCAACGGCGCCCGCTTTTGCAAGTGGTTGGGATGCGGGCTATTTTATGCTGTGCTCCACTCAAAGTTACAACTTAACTGTTATTTTATTACAACATTTAATAAAAATCAACAAGTGCATGAGTCCGACTACGACTACGACTACGAGTACGAGGACGAGTCCGAGTCTGAGTTTGAGTCTCCTTCTAACTGGTGCTGTCGTTTTGTCTGATATGTGCCCCCAACACTGTCTTCACCCTTGTAGCAGCTACTGCTGCAGCCATAGCTATAGCTATGGCTGGGGCTTGAGTAAATGGAGCGTGATTTTGTAGCTCCATCAAGTTTATATTAAGTGTTGGTATTAAAATAAAAATGCTTGTTATTTGTCTTGCCTTTTTATTTAGTTGCCGCTGCCGTTGCCGTTGCCGTTGCCCATCTTTTTCTCTTTTCCTCTGTTTTCTTTTTTGCATCCTAAACAAGCCAACATCGAGTTAAACTTGAGCATGGACATGAAAGAACAGCTCGTCGATGATTAAATACCCTTTGTAGGACTGCGTGCACTTTGATTATTTATTTACAACATAAATGGATTTTTATTTGTGATAAAGCCAAATGGCATAATTACTAAGATATGCTTAAAGCTGACGCACTGATTTCAGGGAAAACAATCAGTCCTGGCCGTGTCCACTTAGCAATCGATTATGCCCCATTCTAGGGTATGGCAACAGGAGCACCAGTATCAAATCAAGCGTGTTCTAATTACCCTTTTGTGACCCGATAGCTTTAGGAAGCGAAAAAATATCAAATATCGCTAAATAAAAAATAAACAACCTGTTTCTTAATTTGCTGCTGGAAAACGTGAGCCATAACGGCACTCGCTGGTCCAATGCTGCTTACACTCAGAAAAAATGGGCTTTAGCTTTACAAATTGGCGTCAGGGGTTTCCAAGCAGGAGCTATTCAAGGGTTATTATTCAAACAGTAAATGTCTACAATTGTAGGTTGTGGCTTTCTAAATTTCTTAATTTAAGTTTCGATTCTAAAATTTAGGCAACATATTTCTGATAGGAACAGAAGAATCCTTATATATTATGAACTTTTCTGTTACTTATTTTATTTAACATTAGTATTTTAATGATTCCACAGTTAAAAACGTTTAATAAGGCTTAACTTGAGGAGTTGGCAACAGCTGTACTCTAATTAACAGTCGGGAGAACAAAATCATTTGTATTTGCCTAATTTCAGAATGGATTTATTTTTATGCAACAGGATTTGGAAAAATCATCATATTGTTGGAATAGTCGATTTGGGGCAATATTTTTTCAGGTATACTTTTTTTTTTGAGTGTAAGATCTTAATGTTCTACTCTTGGGCTCCAGCCGAAGTATAGCTATTTCTGCAAGATCTGTATTGAGTATTCCGTATTCAGTTACTGTCGCAGTTTGGCGGTATGCTGTTTCGCAGATAGTAACTGTTTCCCCTAACTTTTGTCGTTTGACGTTCTCACGACCGAAACTCAGACGATACATTGTATTGTGCATAACAATCAACTGAGAACGTCGCAGAATACTCTGAAACTGGTGGTGTGTCGGATTATAGCAAGTGGCAAGTTACCTTCTTGTAAAGGTGGCGGTACGACCTCTGAACAATCTTAATGTTAGTGTCTCTAACTCCAAAGGTATTTACAATTTTTTACGGGATTGGGGCTATCAATTTTAGTAGGAGATTCCTAGTAGTCTATGTTCCAAGATTTGGGAAATCGATTTTTGATTATATTTTGTATATGTGTTACGAGTAAGAAACAATTTAAATTTGGTAACTTAAGCATTTAAATTGCGTGCAATATTTTGGCTTATCGTTTTGCTCCATCAAATAAGTGGGCATGGCACCGGGATTACCGGTACATACTTTAAAAATTTGAAAAGTCTGGCTCAAAAACTCTAAGAGATATTCAAAGAACGCAGTCATTAAGATACTAACCAAGTGGGATGACTCAAGCTTTGAAATTTTGGGAGCTATGTGTGCTTATCGACTTGCGATTAATTATCGATTTCCTAATTCCCACCTTCGGTAAGAGTTTCTAAATATATACAGTAAGAATCCAAAATAACTTTGGCTGTTTTACTATTTTGAAGAACACAATAAATACTTTAAAATTATGTTTATGTCACAGATGTTATACTTAACTTCTCTTCTATTCTAACCCTGAAGACATCGCATTAACATTCATGGGAGATGTGTTTCCCTCCTTTCTCTAGGTGGAAAATCACGGGTAATGTTAATATGACAAAAATCCAATACAAATAATTCAAAGGAAATGCTATGAATTTAATAAATACGTAATATATCGATTTTGGAGATAGTTGGAATCGTTGTGGGTTCATTCATCATTTGGCTTATCATCATCATCGACATCGAAGTTGAACTCGTATTTATTGAGCTATGAGAAAAGTCAAAGCAAACTATTCAATACATTAAAGTATAATCCCTTAATTTCTGTATCGACTGTCCGCAAAGTTTGACCCCATAAAAATAAAGCAAAGAAAAAATATCATTAAGTAGTCTCTGACACTGACCTAGCCCAATGCCTTTAATGTTATTTAGTTCACAAAAAGAAATGAAATAAAAATTCTGAATGTGCCATCGCATCCTTCCACACACACACACACACACACACATTCAGATTCACTTACAGCAGACGGACATACATGCATACAAATGCGTGTGTGTGTGTGTGTGTATGCTTACTACATAAAATAAAATGCGCACAAGTGTGATGGGAACACATAAAAAATTTAATAAGCATGTATGTATGTATGAATATATGTATTTGTGCATATGTGTGTGTGTGTGTGTGTGCATGTATGCTTAATGTGGGTGAAGGACATACACACACACACACACACAATACCTAATAAAGGAAGTTCGTAAACATTCGTCAGACAGCCTCGAAAAAGTTCATGGATTAGTGTCGATTATGTATTAAATGATTCGAATATATTTTAAAAGAATACAACGGTAAGCAACAGATAAATACTTTCCTCAACTGCATGTGTATGTGCGTGTGTGTGTGTGCGTGTGTGTATGTGTGTGAGGAAGTAAGCCAGTACTTGTGAATTGAATATAAAAACAAACATAAAAGTTTGACGCCTTCTCCCCACCCAATAACAATATTGCTCAGTATGGATTTACTTGCACACACATACATGCACATGCATATCACACGTATGTATTTATGTACATATGTATGTGTGAATGTACAACTAAGTCAGCATGCAGGGCCACTTTCATTCCTTTAGCGTTGAGTAACCTACAAAAAAAAAAACGACAATCGCAGCTCCAGCGCCAATGCTGCTGCTGCTGCTGCTGCTGCCAGTGACCAGTCCGAGCCCCCAACTCCAACACCCCATTCCTTACCCACACCGACCTCGACCTCGACACCAGTCTGGCTTTGAGTAGACCAACGGACTAAGGAGCACACACAGCACACACACACACACACACACACTCACACACAGAACACGGTATGCAATATATATTTTTATGTAGACAAAGTCTGCTCGAAAAGTGCAAACAAAAAAATAAAAAGAAATGTTTACAAATAGACAGAAAAGAAGTGGAAAAAATTGGTTTTATGATTCAAGGACAGGAATCACATTATTCTTACAACAGCATAAAAACCCACACATACACTAAGAAGTTATGGGTAAGGGAGATCCCCCATGCCACATGCCCCATGCACCATGCCCCCATGTCGCTGTGCCCCGTATCCCGTTTATCCCTGGCATTGAGGTCGACGCTGCTCACTTTTGGCTCAATTCGAAGCAATAATTTAAGTCCAACATTTTTATTGCTCCACATGCACTCTTAAGTATGTTTGAATGTATGTCTGTGTGTGTGTGTGTGTGTGTTTGTGTGTGTGCATGAACTCTCTCAAATATCCTTAATACGTAAGTCTGTAGTATGTTCACAAAGTGAAAGTACTTTCGATTTCGTTCAATTGGGCTTTGAACTTTTGTTAAAAGAATATAAAAATACTAAAAACATAGCAAAAGTGAAAAGTTGAAAAGAAGAAAAAGAAAGAAAAACTATTTCTGCACGCCCAAGTTTACATTCCCTTTTGGACCGGTGGCAACTGCTGAGCTGGTGAGCTGGCTCACATCTAAATTAAAGAAATATTTATCATTTCAATTGCAATTACAAAAAGTCATCCGTTTTCCCATATTTGGGTCGCATGTAAATAACTTTCAAGTGGAGAATAATACTCGTAGTTGTTTTACGAGAGTTATTCTAATGAACAAGTAACTTGTCTTACGGGAACTCTTTTTTCAACAGACAGATGGTATTCTAGTCCAATCATGCCAATTTGGACAAATATATGCATGACAAAATAATAATTACAAATTTTCAATATTATCCGATTTTTTGCGTTAAAAGCCAATTCTATTTAAAGCCAAAAGTGTGAAAAAATAATATTACAAAAACTGCATACATTTTTGAGCGTTGTAAGCGAGCGAGTAAGCTACTTTTTATACTCACCGAGTGTTCTCCGAAATTCCTTTTAAACTTCAGAATTTAGGAGAATATATCGTATTTTTGAGAATCATTATTCAATAACTCAACATTTTGTTTCAGCTGGGGAATACATCTATTTGAATTTGGTTAATTTGTTGTACCCAAACAGGTAGAGCGGTCGGAAATGGGTTAAGTGAGAGGTCGCCAACACCGTAAAGTACATACATATATTATTTATATATTATTTACTACAACTAGCCAAAGCCAAAGATAGAGCTTGAACGTAGCTATGATATTTATAATTAATTTTCCATCTAATATATTTTAAAATTTTATCTAGAGAATATCATACATTTGAGGTGGGGCATCTTAATCCATACCAACTCTTTTTTTCAGTTTCGTGTTTTTTTATGTTTCCTCCAATATCTGCAAGAATTGTTTAATCAATTTTTCATTTAAATACCTGCAAGTGCAGTATATTATTTGTATACTTTGTTATTGTTCCTCATAAGTACGGATCTTAAGAAGAGTTTTGCATCCTTGCTTCAAACACTTGTCATATATCATAAATCGCTATTTTGTTTATATTTGATTTATTTTGAGCTTCATTAACTGGTTTGTATTTCGCCAACCTTCTTCGGGCGTGTTAGAATAGATTCAAATCGCTTAATTATCGGGGTTTGGTCCTGGTCATCAACCTTTTAAAAGTTAAAATTTGACAAAGTTGATTTATTATAATTTCTCTACCGTTGACGAATGCCAGCACAACAACCCCAAGTCATTTTGAGTCCCTCGTCAAACTCCAAATCGCCCATCTGAAAGCCTACTGGATAGTTGAAGAACTATCGGGCAATGAAAATGCGATATAAGGTAAATTTTTTAATGTCCCGATAAGCAGTTGATGGCAAATCTCAGAAATACGAAAATTTTGTTTCGTATTACGCGGACAATAAATATCAAACTAATCGACTAAAAAGTGGCTGCATGTTTTTTCTGTGACCGAGGGTCCATAATTCACGTACACCGTCTGTAGCAGACAATTACAAAGATCTGCTTACATTTTGGCTATTCCCGCAGATAAAATAAGAATCCCAAATCCCAGAGCTTTGACCTATCTAACAGACAGATTTCGGCTTCGCAATCAATATGCCTTGTTGTGAATTCTGAATACTGCCATTTCATCAAAGTGGAAGCGATTATTGGGGTGTGTCTGTAACAATTAAGATAGTAAAGATAGTTTTTTAATTTTGTTAAAAAACAGATGATGCACCAGAACTGCACAAGGCAACCACAAATTGATTAACTTTTCTTATTTGTTTGTAAAATTAATTTGGCTTGTTCAAAGTTACCTTAAATCAGAATTCTCGTCCCTCTCTTCAAATTGATTTTGCTAAGCTCATTAACTCGATAAATGTTTTTCAATGTTATAACTTTATTTTGGTAATTTTTCTAAAGTATCTGATAAGGGAATTTATTAAAAATTTCAATTTTTTGTATATATTGTATTTCAAGCGTTTTGAAATGATTTAAGAGAATTTATTAAAAATTTCAATATATATTTACATCTCTGCAGTCGGGAATTTTGTAAAGTCGATTACTAGTCGATTACTAGTCGATTACTAGTCGATTACTACTTTATATGATAAATACTAAGCAAACGTTTAATTCAGGTAATTAAATTTAAATGTTAAGTAAATAAAAAGCACAAAATAAAGAAGTTGAAGTAATATCATATATCAGATGACAGGGTTTCATAAGCGAAATAAAATAAAATGAGTAATTTGGAATTTTGGTGCTGATATATTGGAACTAATCTTACGACGGAATCTGCCATTACAGCTAAACTAAAATCAGGCAAAAACAATATAGACTAGAAGCATGGACATAGATGTATACTTGTCAGTTGATGCTGCAATTGAAATGTGATTAATTTTATCACACATTTAATGATGAAATTAAAATGAGCTTCACTTGTGTTGAGCCGAGCAAGGATAAGTTAATATGTTTTTCAGTCAATAATTAAATAAAGCATTTAAATCAGTCAATGAGTCTATTAATTAACAGACTGTTGCCTTAAAATCCTTGCCGGGACCAAGTGTTTAATATAAGTGGAACGAAGGAAACGGAAGCTGAAATCGCTGCAACAGTGAGAGAACAATGCACAAAGGAGGCGAGGCCGTAGCTTTGAAGCCAAGCCATGTGGCCGATACCAAATTGGCATCTTATACTAACTGATATGATGTTGTTTTTGGAAAACTTTCAGTAGTTGAATGTGATAGCGGTGACAAAAGAGACCCAGAAGCGGACGAAACATATTCGTCAAAGCCAAGCCAAATATGCATTTTGTATGCGAATTTCAGAAAGTCTACTTGCATCTGCACATAAAGGAATTTGAAGGAATCGTGCTTGTGCTTTTGTCCGCATCGGATGCAATTGTGTACATGCATATACTTATACATACACACATTCATATACATCTATATATATATATATATATATATATATGTATATTTTAAATCTATATACATATAGGTACATATGCGGACGTGCGTGCAGCATACATACACACATATCGAAATATGTGTTTGGGTATTAAAAAACTCCCTTTCCCATCAGCCCCATGCGCTCTGCTCGCTACTTGAACGTAGATACAAATTTTGAAATGATTCTTTTTGTTTCTGCCACTGCCCCCAAGTATTTTTCTTTAGAGTGGCCAAGAAAATGAAACCTCGCACATTGGACAAGAGATTGCAAGATACTATTAACCCAGGCAAATGCATAAGTGCGTAAGGATATGCTTACATAAGTCTGGACGTGTGTCCACATACATTATATGTATTTATTTATGTATTTACGTATTTACGTATTTATATGATACGGTATGTGCACATGTGAAAATATACCTACACTTGCAACACATGAGTAAAAACCCCTATTTGCACATGCATCTAGGTGCGAATTTTGTTATATAAAATACTTCTTGCCTCTTAGTATGAGTTATTAAACTCTTGGTTAGTGCAACATTGCGATGCATGAAATAAAATTTGCTCACTCTGGTATTTATAATAATGTTAAAATGTCTATGTATGAGGAACATTTGTTGATTTTAATTTATGATTTCTACAAATTAGCGGAATCCGGGTCTAGTTGAACCTAAGTTGAAATTTTTTTAAAAACTCATTTAGCAGCGCTGTCATCATTAGTCCCGACAAGACCGTATTGGAGTCAAGTCGTCGTAGCGGAACATTACAATGGTCAATGTGGTATACGAGAACTTGTATTCCAAATTTTATATCTCAAGCTCTTACAATATTTCGTTTACTCACATAGACGGAAAGACATACAAACATGGCCAGACCGACACAAGTTTATAATACCCTATCTTTTCTATTTATTAATTTTTATGGGCTTAGGGTAAAAAAAAAACAAAAACCCGTTATTTTAGGCATGCCGATAAAAAGACCCTTGGAGAAGTCAGTCCACCTGCTGACACCTCAATTTCATTTTAAAAAAAACCAACTTTGCTACTTGGTATATTTATATCTCAGTTCATCAGTATTTTATTAAAACTTTTGGATTGAACCATTTTCCACAGTAAAAATCAAGATAACAATACGTAACCGATCACCGCAAAAAGGTTTGAAAAAATACAAAAATGTTTATATTATCATAAGTATATTTTTTACAATCATATATGCAAATATACAATAATCAACAGACTGAATAAAGGTAATACACAACTTAGAATCTGCACGATATAAAGTTGTAAACAATATTGAGGAATTAAGAAGAAGAAAAGAAATCCTTGTGGAAGTCAAATAATTATTATATTACTATATATATTTTTATTCTTTCAACAATGATCCAGCAATTTTATTGTAAATGTAGAGAGATTTTGCTCCAATCCATGGCTCATGGGGAACTGAAGAGTTATTCTCAGCTAATGAGTTCCATCAGTTTTGGACTGGCCAGCCATCAATCCTGACCTGAATCCATTAAGGAATGCGCTAATATCAACTTCTAGAAAATAATCTAGTCTACAAATAAACTCAAAATACAAAATGACAGATCTATTAACTATTAATATTAATGAATTGGACAAAAAACATTATTTTAAATAATTATTGTTCTGGCTTCAGATCAAGTGCTTGTTTTTTAAACTCCGATGCATTACGAGTTAATATATATATATATAATAATATATATATATTTATGTATATTCATAAATTGTAAATTTTTCTCTAATTTTTGTACAGCGCTGAAGACAAATCCCGACGGGATTCGAAATATGTCGGAGTATAAAAAAAAATGACTGCAGGCAGAGAAAACATTTTGTTTAATATAGTTCAACATGAATTGGAAAATATGCTCATATAAATATGTAATAACAAGTTAATTTATTTATTAATTACTTTACATATAATATATATATTAGTATTAGAAATTAAATTGGATATCACAATCTTGAAAAGTTTGAAATAAGAGGATAACTATTTGACTGAGGAATAAGCAAAGTTCGAGAAGAAAAACATACTTTTTGGGGTCGAAAATTGTTCATTCTGCCTGAAAGTTTCTAATAAATTACAACCATATTTAACGAGTTCGGAATATAAAACCTCGTTAAAATAAGGTTAAGTTGCAAAGAAAAGATTTAAGACTTTAAGATAAAATAAAGAAAGTTATATTTATCAAAGCATAAATATACAAAAAACAACATTAGACAAAATATTTAAAGAGTCCTATAGAAAATCAAAGAAATCTACGAACATAAGTTCAACTAATAGTTCATATGACAGCTATCAATAATGGATCGATGAAAGTACCCCAGTCGAAATATATAAATTGTTTACTTTGTAGCTTTTCAAAATAAGTTCTGCAAAATGAAATTAGATTATTCATATATTTAAATGACATATTTAATGAAATGACGTTTGGATAATGATCAATAATGGTCTTTGAGAATATAAACTCACTGTGCTTGTAAGGTAAGGTATTTGTACTCACGTATTTGTACTAGGGTTTTAAGAGGGTATCTTCCAGTCCTGAGCACTCTTCTTTCGATAACTTTCTTTTATTTTCTTATCGATCCTTTTGTGTGGGACAGTTAAATTAATTATTAATTAGCCATGCTCGACGACGAAAGATTTTTTTAAACTTATGCATGCACATTTCATTTAATTTCTGAATTGTTGATTATGAAATGTTTATAATTTTATTTAATGTCGACTTATATCAGTCGACAAAGAGAAATTAAATGGATTAAATATTTTGTTTTTTTTTATATATTTGGCGACCTTTTTTTATTATTTAAATATATTTTTCGCTGGATTTAGTTTAAGTATATTTTCTTCAATATACATTTTGAATGCCGTCGGGATTTTTTTATGAATAAAAATGATTTAAGCATATTAAAATGAATTAATTAATTAATTAGGGGTAATTTAATTACCAAAAATTTGTCCGACATTTATTATTTTTTATTATTTATTTGTTATGAAATACCAAACATTTTGCAATGCAAAATCAATATATGTATGTATGCATACATTTACCTTAAACACATTCATTCCAGTACTCAGCGATAGTTCGATTTGGAAGCCCGGAAATGTTGGACAAATTAAAAAGTAATTTGTTGGTGAGCAAACGGGAATGTAACCTGAATGGCATACATAGAAATGAATGGCGAATGGCGAATGTTGAATGGCGAATGGCGAATGTTGGATGTTGCGAGTGGCCAGCGAAACGAATGGGCCATAAAACATTGAAATCAGTATGTTTGGATGGCAGCTTGAAGAGCTTGAAGAACAACCGCATCATGGCTCATAAAAATTTATTGACGCCAGGACAGACCCCCGGTCAGGCTATGTACTGAGATATAAATAAAAGGAGTCGTAAAAGGAACTTTAAGCTGCAGTAAACACATCATCAACATATCAACTGTGCACAGATAAGCAGTTACCAGCTCAATTTGTCAAGACGGTGGCAATTAGGGCAATAAACAGAGAGCTCGAACGCGAAAGAGGCGTCCAGAGGTGAGCCAACATTTAAGCAGCAGTATTTGATGGCGATAACAGTTTGGTATAATAAACATTTTATTAAACAGGTACGATTCCACTTTAGTGGCCAAATCCAAGCCAGTAACTTGCCCATTAACACACCAAGAATCAGTAAACAGAAGTCTATGACAGAATTCAATTCAATTACAGTATCGAGTCACATTATTTACATTGTGTATTTAAATTCGATATGAAAAAAGGCATCTACAAGAATTTCGTTATTGACTGATTGCTTTTGGGCCAGCTATTTTAAGAAAATAACAAATCATCTATTATCTAGCCATGAATTATAGTGGTCCGTTCCAGCTGACACTGACAAATGTACTCTCCGAACAAACAGATTCCCAAAACCATAGTTTCATAAATATTTCATATATAAATAATATATCTGAATATGATAGATAATCAATAATATCTTATGGGAATATGTACAGTGCCATAAAAATAACACTTTATCAATTCAGAGCTTCGAAAATTTTGTTTTGAATTGTAAAGTCTCCTTAAATTCTTGTATATATAAATTATGATTTGTTTTTTGCCATATGATAGTAATTAGTTTAATAAGATAATACCGATCTTGATGAAATTTTAACAGTTGGTCAGTGTATATAATGAATGTCCTTAAAATTATGGTTATTATTGCTAAAGAAAATTTACTTAAGTCAAAACTCGCGAAACCGGAGGAGTTTTCGATAAAATTAAAAAAACCTGTTAAAAAAACTTTTATTGGTATTTGAAATCTCTATATAGAGACAGACATGAGATCTATTGTTGTTGATGCCCATTTATTTTGTGGGGTTGCAAATGCTCCCTCTTGCCTGTTACATACTTTGGCACAACTTCATTATACCTTTTTACTAACTTTAATAGGACAGGGTATTGCAACACGTTGATTATGGTTGTTTAAATGAAGTCCCCCTTTTGTTTTTTACCTAGTTTCTGGTATTCCTTAAATGCTAACTTGTATCTCCTTAATCTCTTCTCGAGCACCACATGTGCACAATAGGATTTAAGATCGATTAAGTAATTAACCGATTAAATACGACGAATGTTTTGAGTCGATATCTTCCGATAGAGACCCAGCTCAAGGGCACTTGCACGCCAATTGTAACTATTTGTGAATCATTTCATTCAGGATACATCAATGTCCACATATATATACACACAAATTTTCAAAAATATGGTTGCATTAATAAAATACGAAAACATGTGTTGACATTTCATAAATGTAGTAGTAAAAACCAAAAATGCTAGATTCCTTATCGATATTATATCGTCTCAAAAATGTCTGCACAACAAATTGTTTGAATTTTTAACATTTATTTAACATATTTTGACGTTTGACACGAAAGTCTTAAGCCAAATGCATTTTTCTGATCCGATTGATATTAGTTGACATTAAATAGATAAACTGTTTTTTAATTATGTACTTGCAAAATGTAACTGTAAAAAAAAAGTGATGGAAATTTTGTGAAATTTGGTCAAGAGCTTCATATTTGAATATCCTTAATCATTCTTGGGCCATAAATTATATTAAAATATTGAATTTTTCTTATTATTAGCCAATTATCGAATTTTGGAAGCGTAGTACATTCGGTGTACATACATATATACATGCATACATACATAGATGTGCTCATGTGTGATTATGTGTGTACATCCGTCTATGTCGAGCGAATCACCCAAAAGAATTTTCGCAATTTTTCAGTGCCCGAATCAAGTGAAAAACCAATACTTACAAAACACATTCATAGTAATACACACACACACACACACAGACCCTGGATAACCCCTAACCCTCAAGCCAACGTCCAGCGTCTACCGTAGAACGAGCCCGCCAATGCTTCTGACACGCTCGATGTCCTGGACGGAGCGTTCGAATACAAAATAAATATCCAATATATGCCCATGTGAATGTGTATCCTGTTTCTGGCATATATTATAAGTGGAATAGAAAAATAAATGCGCCGTGATAAAAGTTGTGCCGAGCTCGCATCCACCTCCCACTCCCACTCCCCTCCCCCCCAGCGGCGCATGTCCGCCCACAAAAGGACATAGCGACCGTAAGCCCTCGTGAGCTCTCTCGTCTGTCCACCGCTAAACTGCGCGCCGTGACGCGAGGACAACACGTCAGCAGCAACGGCAACGGCAACGACGACGGCAGTGGCAGCAACAAACAATAACAAGAACACAAACAGCAGCAGCAGCTAGCAGCAAGCAGCGCGACGACGACGATGGCGACGACGACGACGTCGACGTTGGTGACAAAGTCCGTGTCCACAAAGGGCCGACTTCGAGGCCGCTCATTCTACAAAACGGACGCGTCACGAAGCACGTTTGAAATATTGGAAGAAGGACATTTAGGACTAAAATGAAAGGATCGTACAATAACCCTCAACCTTGCTTGTCCACCCCACTCCCACACACCCCACCACCCCCTTCCACTGCCCACACACACAAAAACACGGACACACCCATATCTAACACTCCAGGCCGCGACACCCCACCCAACCCCGAATACAACCCACACCTTCCCATCAACCCCCAACCCTGCCAACTTACATATCCCATTTGCTTCTACACACGTACACATATATACATTTATATATATATATATACTTATATATATACACACATGAGCATGTGTGTGTGTCTTTCGCGTAAATATTGGGAGTCCTTGACTACGCGACGCGCACGATGCTGATAAAATACAAATTCTTGGGCCGCGATGCTGCCCGCTAGAAGTGTATTTGCACAACTGTACCTACACGGACTGGACACTACACCCGGACCCGGGCCCGGACTTGGCCCCCGGCCCCTGGACCCGAACCGTGGCAGCAGCAACGACAAAGGCCTCACTCTGGCCCACGGCTCGCCAAAAGGAAGCAGAAATCTGTCGCTTTGGGGGTCGCGTGAAGCAAATGTTTTCGAATTGCACTGAAAGAAATGCAAATTTTAAAATTCACTTATCTTCTTCTTATTTATTTTCATATTAACGTTTCAATTTCTCTTTTACAAAGCTCAAGTTTAATTTAATATTTATTTATTATGGAATTTTATTAAATTTGTTAAACATAGATAAATAAATTTTTAAATTATCGTTTAATTTGAAATTTAAATGTTAAATATTTATATTTATTTATTTTTTATTTTTAAAAATTATAGTCTGATTTTAATCCCAATTAAATAAATAAATAAAAAGCAATAAATCAATTAAGTGTTTCGAAAAATATATATATATATTTCTTCATGTTAAAAATAAATGAATTTAAATTTAAAATTCAATTTTATTTTATTTGATTTGAAATAATTAATAACTTTTAAAATAATATTATTTGATTTGTAAGTTGAATTTTAAATTTGTATACTTATTTTTAAAAATTTATTTCAATGTGTATGTTTTTAGTCCATATTAAATAAATAAATTAATTGTTTAGAAATAATAATATTTTCCTTTATATTCAGAATAAATACAAATAAATTTAAAAATTAAATTAAATCAATTAATCAAAGATTACCCTAATCTTTAATCTAATCTAATCTAATTTCTTAATCTACATTAAATAAATAAATAATAAAAAAGAAGAAAATAATATTTATCATGATGTTGACAATTTTTAAAATTAAATGCAAATTAAATCAAATTAATTAATCAAAAAGAAAAAAAAAAATTTTACTTATTATTTAGCTAGCTGGCGAGAGTAGCTCAAGGAAAAGCGTGCAGTGTATACAATATCCTTGTCCAGTTAGCGAACAAAAATCTGCGACGAAATTACGCCACATGTGTTCATGCCACGAACAAATTTTCAGCGATGCTAACGGACAGTTGGCGGACAATGGACAGCACTTTCATCTTAGGACGATTCTTTCAAGGGACAAACGCAATTTAGACGCCGCCGCCATTGGGGGATGGACGGACACGGGACACGGGCATCATCGTATATGTAAGTAAGTTCGCTCGAAAGTGTGTGCGTGGGACGACGCAGACGACGCTGTCCATGCGATGAGGGCGATGAGGTGGACGGTAGACGGTGGATTGTGGTGGGTGGATTGGGTGGTGGGTGGTTTGGGTATAGCGCCAAAAATGGACAGACAGGCGGACAGGCCTGCTCACACATGTGCTTATGTGATGTGCTTGAGAGAGTGTGTGTGTGTGTGTGTGTGTGTGTGGGTCTATATATGTGATGTTGTTGTTACTGCCTCCGGCAATGTTTGTATGCCTTATTGTATGCCTTGAACCCACACACGCCCGCGCGCGGCAGCCACTTTGTCCAATTTTCAGACGGTCACTTTTTGAAACGAATTTTCCCAAACACTCAGATATGCCTTTGCGACGTTACTGCGCGTTGCTGTTGTGATGCAAGACCATGAAATTGGCATTCTCATTTTAGAATCCACTTAAACATACTTTCTTCAACCCCCGCCGACCCAAGTATTCAAGTATTTCATATCGTTCACATTTTTAAATCGCGTCCACATCTCGACGACGCTCCGTTCTTTCGCGGTCTTGCCTTGGCTAGCTCTTCGTTAGGCCCTATTAGTTATATATACATATATATTATATATATAAGTCTTTTTTTCAGTGCTTTTCTATAAGAATTTTTTCTAACGTTGCTCAAATACATGAAAAATTGAAGGCCATTTAAAAATATTACATTAAATATGAAGCAGACCGATGATAATAATTTTTGACAAAATGTTAGCAGACATGTTAAAAATGTCCAAATATTTTTTATGTCTGGCAACATTTGCGCTTCAATTTTAATTTTAAGAAAGCATTGCAAAAATATCTGCTTAAGAAAAAAAACCCTAAGAAACTTAATTATTTTGAAAAATGGCTTTTATTTGAGAACCTTCTTAAATGTCAAGAATCAAGCAAACTGTCGTCGTTTTTTCTGCCTTTCGATAACTGTTTTGAGCGTTCTGCTTACCTGCTCCTATGTTTCGGTTTTTGACCAAACTCTTTTCGCCAAGAACCCTCTCAATGTCCGCATCAGACCATGGAAAGCACAGCGGTCGTTTTGTAAAATTTGCAATCTAGTCGAAAGGGTTGTTTCCTTTTGTATCGTCATGTGCTGCCAAAAAGAACGCTTCATTTATTGTTACCCTTGCAGTCGGTCTTATAATGCTGTCGTGAAGGAAGCGTCTCTGGCCCCATAATATGAATGTATATGTTTATACATATGTAACTGTTTTATGTTTCGAATACCGAAGCAGCTAAACTCTGGTCTACAAGTCTATGTAATGCTCAGCGTGCCTAAGATATCCGATCTTTATGTAGTTTCTTTAAAATTTCGATTTTAGAATCTCAAGAAAAGTCGAAAAAGAATTCAAAATGTTCAGCCTCAACCTCAGTCCCCTCATTTACAGACTAAAATTCTGTTCAGATGTATTTATACACTAGTACCAAAGATACTACCTTCAACCAGCACACCCAAAAGTAGCTCAAGCCTATATCTTCCAAAATTTGAGAGCTAGATTTAAACAATTTGGAATATCGATTATAATAATCCCTTAAATAATGACACTTTGGAGGGATGCCAACCAAGCCAAGCAAATATTTTTTTTTATTTATTTTTATCCAGAAACTATTTAATTTTGACTTTTAGAGCTTAGATGGCTAGTCTTAGACCTGATTCTCTGTTCTCTGTCCAGTTGGATTGTCTCATTCATTAAGATAACTGAGAATGTCAGGCTAATTAGGTTTCAGGGAAAGAGTTGCATATTTTAATGCGTTACATTTTTCAATTGCTCGCTTTATTGAAATTACAATTAAATTTGTTCTTCGGTTTTCAAATTTAAACGTGGATCTTTCTGCAATGAAGCCTTAACCCATTCATACTTTTTCTGAGATTCCTCATGGGTCAAAGTCAGGCGCTGCTGGACCATGCGTTTCCTGAGTTCCAGATCCTTAGCCTGTTGCACCAGGCGATTATAGTCAAAATTGTTAAATTGAACCTCAAACTTGTTCAGGAAACGATTCAAGGACTTCGCCTCGCTGGTTAACTGTTGATTTAAAGCGAGATGTGTGAGATGTATGTATAATTATTATAAATTATTATTATATATATAGTATATTATTATAAATAAAATGTTTTCTTACATCTTCATATTGTCGCTGCAGATTGTTGAGTAGAGTGACAAATCGGGTTTTCAAATCGTTCAGGCAAGCATTGTAGGCTTCAATGGATTGTGATTGGGTTAGTACTCCCTGATCTTTGAATGGAACCAAATAAGGAGCCAAAAAGTCCGCCGGCTTACTGGCAATTTGTCGCTTAGACTCTAGTTCTTCCTCATGCTGCAATCAAAATAATTTTGGGATAAGTACAAATTTAATAATTTTCATCGGAAACATACCTGTTGCATTCGAAGTGCTCGGGCTGTTCCATTGCGAAGTGGATCGAACAAGTTGAACTTCAGCTTAGGCTCCGTTTTCTCCACTTTTCGCTGATCGAAAATATTGTAGATATCATCCTGGATCCTTTCAAATTGTTTTCTTATGCGGTCCTCTGACTGAAGTTGTTCCAACAATAATTTATATAATTCCAGATTAGAACGTATGGGATCTAAGGGATTGGACTGAATATATGATATGAGAAATGAACCCGAAAACATTCATATATATATATATATATATATAAATACCCTGTATATTTTAGTTAGCTTCTCGTCGTAAACCAGCTCTTTGCCATAATCCGGCTTGGGCGGTTTTGTAAACTCGACTGTGGTTGCGGTAAGTGCTCCAAAGGTGTAATGGAATTGGATAACTATTTTGTTTTGCTGGAACAGGAAGGTGCGACTGGCAATATCATTTGCTACTATATCATCTTCGTCAGATTGGTCAAATTTTTCGACAGCTTTCTAAAAATAACCACATTTGCTGACATGTTTTGAGAGTGACATGCTTTGTTTGACTTACTATGAGATGTACACCAGATGTCTTAAATTGAAATTCCTTATACAAGCATCTGTCCGCGTGGTTCTCATATCTTAATACCATCAGACCTGGTTTCATATCGATTGATTTTAATGAGTCCAATCTGTAACTTGCATCAAAATTCAGTTTTCTGGGCAGCGAAGTGTCCGAGAAATATTCTAGATCTAAAATAAAGTGTTATCCACATTATTTGTGCATTTTCAAACAAGGTTATACAAACATTTTAAGCTGTCATTACGGCCCTTGGCGAAATACTCTTCGTGTTTGTCATTTTCGTAGGTATACTTCAGCTTATCCATTCGGTCGAATCGGTTCTTATAATATTCGTAGCGAACCTTCGGATCGGTGCATGAATCATCATTATATAGGGTCAACTGAATTACTTTGCCATCGCGTTGCGAATACGGCGAATAACGTTCGTGGACGGCTCCCTTGTATTGCACTCTTTTGCCGGAGCTCGGAAATCGCTGTTCGAAGTCTGCGTAGCCAATGTGCAGCCTGGCCACCCAGTTGCAAATTGCATCCAAGTGCTTCTCTTCATCCACATCGCGATCGCCGTCTGTCACATTCTCATCGGAAGTCTGCTTGTAAATGCGCATCTCCGGCGGCTCTCCCGGCAGCATGTGCTCCCAATCATTTGTGTCCCGTAAGTCCCAGCGTATATCCCTGACTCGCTCGTAGGTCTGCTTGTTCACGTAGTAGTTGTACTCGGTCCACACACTATCGATCAGAATATACTGCTTGCAGTTTGTCTCACAAATGAATCCCGTTGAGGGCTCTATGAATACAGCGGTTGGTGGCGCCTCCACAGTATCCCCATTCACGTCTGTATACGTAATTCGTGGTTTTATGCTCCAAGGCGCGTTATTTATGATGACAACCCATGCGTGCGAGCGGCGGTAGTGGTAACGATCGACAGCTAAAAGTTCCAAGTCCTTTTGGGCAATACAATTACCAATTGGATTGTAAAAAACAAAATTAAAAAATATATAAAAAACGATCGATAGCTAAAAGTTGAAGGTCCTTTGAAGAATACAATTACCAAATATGAAAAACTACAATAATAAAAAATATGTAAAAAATAAGTAAAAAACGATCGAAGGCTTAAAGAACTAGATGCTTTTTGACAATACAATTAACAACATATATAATTATATAGAGATATAATACAAAAGTTTTTGAAATTAGACATACCGCCATTTGCTGTCGTACAAGTTCCTCTTCCAGTTTGGTCCGTTCTTCTTCTCTGCGCCGGTGCACCTCGGCCATTTCTTCCTCTAGATGACTATGCAAATCCGGTAGAGGACGCAGTTTGTACGCACTTTGTTCTCCTTTCGCCTGCTTCGGTTCAACAGCGTCTACCTCTTTTGCCAAATACGGATATGGCACATTGTTTTGGTCATTAATAACCGTCTCGTGACGCGCAACTCCAGACA
Source organism: Drosophila trichaetosa (assembly GCA_035043205.1). Lineage (NCBI taxonomy): Eukaryota > Metazoa > Arthropoda > Insecta > Diptera > Drosophilidae > Drosophila > Drosophila trichaetosa. The sequence goes on from JAWNNE010000204.1 coordinate 104,622, forward strand.
CAACCATTGCGGGATGGCCAGCTCCAATAAGCATACTGGCCAACAATGTCGCCATTTCGTATGAATTTCCGCGCCGTTTTCTCAGCAATGTTTCCGGTGATATTAAACGAGTCGGCTAAAAATTAATGTCGATGGAGATTTAATAGATTTAAGATAAATAATCAGAAACAAACTCGTCTTGAATAATAGAAAATCAGCTTACAATAAAAATTAGTAAAAATAATTTATTATTAAATACGTAAATTTCCTAGTTTTTATATATAACAATTAAAAACCAAATCTTTTATTTAGAAAGAATTTTATTTATTAATTTTAACAAACTTAAAACAATTAAGAAATTAAACACGTAGCTTTAAAAGTTATATATTTATTTATTTCCAGATTACTAGTCATAGAGCTAAAAAAAAAAACATATTTTTCAGAATGAGAATTTCTAAACCTAAAAGTTGTGAAATTCAAAGTTGTAGGTTTTTTACTTGATATTTATTAAGGTATATTTCTTAAATCATTGAATTTCAGAAATATAGATTTTTAGAATTTTTTCAACACACTCAAGAATAGAGACTTGATGCTTGGATTTGTTTGGATTAAATGACTTTTTGTGTTTGATAATATTGTAAATTTGTATGCCATCGAAGCGGGTATTAAAATGTTATCGTCACACGCTTATCGCATTGAAGGCGACTTCTTCGATTCCATAAAATATATATTCCTGCTTAGAGCAGATGAAACTTGAAATACGTCCATGTTTTTGCTTCGGTCACTAAATAAACCTGATCGACTTACCTTACTGATTGATTGAAGAAAATCAATTGCCGAATCGAAATATCTGTAGAAACGTAAGCCTTTCTCTCACAATATAACGAATCAAACGCGGAATATTGAGTTCAATGCCAATTGCGAAAAAATTTAAAAATCAACTTTGTTTCAATCAAACGCAAAAAATTAATATTTGGAGCTCAGCAGATTAACACCGGTCTAGAAGGGTATGTAACCATCGGCGTGCTTAATTAGCTCTTATTTACTTTAACATAAATTTTGTTTTGCAAAAACATCTCCAACCCCATAAAGTATTTTTATATTCCTGACCAGCATCATTAGCCGAGTCAATATGGCCATGCCCATCTTTCTGCCTGTTTCTGCGCAAAGTAGTTTCAATAAGTAAACTATGTCAACAACAACAACAAGAATACTTATACATCAGCCAGACCCGAACTAATCGTAAATAACGCGAAGCGCTAGAAAAACACCTATTCAAGGAAGAAGACGTTTTCCAGGAATTGCCGTTAAAACCGTTGCGCAGCACGAGACAACGGGACACCTTTGCACAGCCTTAATAAGTATGAACCTTCGCAAAAGGTTGTTCCAAATTGCTGACGCAGCAGGAAGTGTGGAGAAAAAACTCGTTTTCGCTTGTTAGACGTCAATTTGTATACCTACCTTGCGGAGGGTACGTTTATTTTGTCACGAATCGTGTTACGCATTGAAATATGTATGTAACGTAAAGCATTTATATATTAGAGATATATAATATATATATATTCTTGAACAGCATCAAAAGTCGAAAAAGCCTATATCTGTACGTATGCTTCTTCAAAGTATGTCGATTGAGATTGTTATTTCCTATTTTATGTTTATTGCTTCTTGGTGATCGGATTGTGAATATATATTTCAGACAGATCGAAATTAAATCCAAATTTCTTATAAAAAGTTCAGTTATTCTGATTTTCTAGCAATAAAACAGAGTCTTTGAAACTTTGATACTTACTTGAAAAATGAATAACACGTCGAAATCCGTTGAACTATATATAAATCCATAAATCCCATAACTTCAAATTAAACAAATCGTCTTGGAACATATATTCCAGTTCCTACTACTCATAATCAAATTTGAGACGCATTTATTGACAATCATTTTCAAAGGTCGAGCATCGTCTATCTAGGTGAATTTATGTATTTACACTCAGAAAAAACCGCCTTGATATATAAAGAGAGGATTCTATACATTTAAAATAAATTCTTTTCTAATTTTTTGAAAGTATCTTCTTATTTAGAAATTACGTGAAAAACAAATAAAATTTTCGAAAAAAGGATTTTTCTAAGATTTAGTGCGATATTTTTCTGAGTGCATTTAAGGAACAAATATGTGTAGGATGTATATCATACATAGATGCACATGTATTCCAGAAATGGGCAAAGACAAACACGCACACACCCACACACACATATTCGGATGTCCTGCGGTCCGTGATTTATTGTAATCGGAACAGGCGTCAGTTTGTTGTTTTCTCAAGCTGCGACAAAGTGGAAAATCGCACCCATCCTTAATCCGCCCAATGTTTTCTTATCTCCGAGCTGGCCGTTTACCTGCGCAGCTGCAACTAGCTCGTGGGTGTTTGCGCATGCTTCACTCAGTCACCGTCTTCTATTCATCACTCTCCTCTTCTCTTATGAATTGACCTACAGGACTATTCGGCAATTTGCAAGAAAAGTACGTACATATATATACATATATACTTATGTACATGGATGCTTGTATATACTATACATAAGCATAATTCGAGGGCGACCTTAACTGCAGTTAATGAAGCGCTTCGCTTTCCAAGCAATAACCATTGATTTGTTTCGTTGTTGTCCTTGGTCCGGTAAGTAATAGACTTTATTAATAGATCAATCATGTTATCAATTCAGTCAGTCTTCCATTTATATCATTGAGAACCCCATTCTGCATTTTTGCCGGCATTCGTGGCTTGTGGTTATCTGAATTCCAGTATCCAGAATACATGGAACAAATAATTCATTTAGCAATTGAATACCTCCAGAAATGTTATTAGAACATTTTTAATATTAAATATATTTTATATTATTTTAATTTTAATTTTAAAAGAATAAATATTAATTTCAGTTTTAATGAACAGCATTTTTTTATGACTTCTATTAATCGAAATTAACTTAATAATCAATTCTATAATCAATTTCGATGGTCAATTTGTGACCTTGAGCCACATGAACATGCCTAGTTAAGGGCGAATCGGTAGAAATCCCTTAGCCCTTTTGTGTACATAAAATGACTTTAAGTGTCGTAAAATGTATCTCGTAAAAATTGACAGCAGAGTGACTTACAGCCAGAATACATTTCGAGAAAATTGTCACAAAATTGAATTCCTGCGAAATAGTGAATCATTTTGGATAAGACTTTCTGCAATTTCAAAGAGTTTTACATTCAATAAATCGAAATATTTAATTGTGTCACAAGACAAAAATATGTATAAAAAAAAAGAAACCTTTTTTGGTTTTCACTTGAAATATGTGTAAAGAATTTGAGCAGAAGTATTTCAAAGTAGAATCAAGCATCTTTGATCCCTCAGTGAATATGTTAGTATATATACGAATATCTGATCAGGATCAACAGCCGAGCTCAAGTTTCAAGTTTATTTCATTTTATCCATCACACATCGATAAAAATCGATTACCATTAGCAATAAAAGTCACAGTGTATTGTAGTATAATAGTAAAATGTAAAACTCTTTCCCATGTGCTTAGACAGAACCGTCTCAGATATATATATAATATACAACCAAATGGATGTAGTCTCCATCATAGCAAATGCATATCAAACACAATTAGTAATGGCCTTTGAACTAAAGTGCAGAAAGCTAATCGATATGCTTTAATCGTAATATTTTTATTGGCAAAATTATCATATGGAAAAAGTGGATACAGATACATATATGCCAAAGGAATATTCTAATAAATATTAGTAGCAAAAGAGCTAAAAGTGAGCATTCCTTTTGTATTTATGCAATTATCAGCCCAACATTGATATTTGTTTGGTTATAATTTTGAGTAGAGTAGTGAGTATATATAGCAATATTTATCTGTAGCGCTGAGCTCATCTGTCTATGAATCGATTTATTGCTGACGGGGAATCGCCTGCATTGGCAATACTTCACGTGGTTTCGCTTCGCTGTCCACGTTTTATAACATTTCCTTTAGACCTTGTAGGTGCGCCCCGTCGTTTCGGAAAGTTTATTGAAATGCAAAATCCCCGTGAAGCCATAAGAATCACAATGAGGCGTTTCATGCCAGTACAAAGTCATCACCGAGCAGCGTGCAACAAGAGAGGGAGACCGAGAGCAAGAGAGAGAGAGAGAGAGACGCGTCGCGGCATCTGAGGTCAAAACCATGCTCTGCCATTCTCCAGCTAGTTCGCCGGCAGCGTATAATTGAATCCTCAGCAGTGGGGTTCACTGGGCGAGCTCTCTCCCCCTTTTGTGTGTGTGTGTGAGAGAATGGCTGGCTTGGCTGGCTTGGCTTTGCTTGTTGTTTGTGTTAACCCGTTCACGTCGCGCCGCGAAATAAGAAACGCTTCAAGGTTATCCGAACGTGTTAAATTAGGATCAGGCCTTGTATTCGCAATCGCAACAATGGTGGAAAAAGCATGACAAAAACAAAGGAACGAATGCACACACGCTGAAACCGCGTCGAAAACAGGCACCCGGTTACTTAAGCAGGGGGCACTTCTCAAATTACACAAATAGCAACGTCCATCTGAGTTTAAGCACGCAAAATTTTTACCAAATGCAAACAATTTTTGCGCGCAAAAGCGCTGAAAAAAAACCAAAAAAAAAAAAGTAAAAAAGTAAAAAAGGGTGGCTAAAAGTGAAGACTGTCATGACCACTTTCAGTTGCGAAACAATTCCCGCACTTGGCTGTGCTGAAGTTTAAGATAACGTAAGCAGGCAGGCAAGGCAGGCAACCAGGCAGGCAGGCAGTCGGCAACCGAGCGCCTTCAAATGATGTTACAGCGCTACTTTAAACATCCACCACCACGACCAGCACCAGCACCACCACCACATAATCCCAATCCCAATCCCGCACATGGCCGCCCTGTCCTGCCCAGACCAGCTGTAACCCGAGGCGAAAGACTCACGTGGGAGGCACATCGCTTATCGGGGCGTATAATGAGCCGCTGCCATCTTTGTCATAAGAGCATAGAAACAAAGCGGTGAAATTCAGCGCGATTCCTTTAGCACTTGCGGGAGTCTTCTCTGCTGCACTCAAAAAAAAAAAGTGCAAGCTGAACTTTCGAAATTCGCAATATTCAGAAGGTACATTTTTTAAAAATCAGGTTTTTTTCTTTCTTAATTTCATGTTTGATTTTTATAAAATTCAGAAAAAATATTTCTAATCTTCAGAGTGCTTTTGAAATGTGTTCGAACCAGGCACCAAAAATGTATTAATTTAAATTGAAAAACTTTAGATTTTTGGGGAATTCCAAACCCCAGATCGTAATAATATAAAACCCGAGCCAGTCAATTTTATGTCTTGGTTCTGAATTTATTGTTTTACTTCTACTTCTGTGAACAAATAAAAAAAACAATTTTAATTTTTAGAAATGTTTTCTTTTTATGTTTAGAAATTATTTCAGGGCGATTTTCTGAGATTCAGTACGATTTTTTCTGAGTGTATGTGGTGTTTGTTGTATGCTGTGTTGTATGCCTCAAGCCGACGCGACATGGGTTCCATGTAACTTCTTAAATGAGCACACACGATGAAAATCAGCGGCTTAACCCCTTTATGATAATGCTCCGCACGGAAGTGTTATTGTCCTCGCATCAAAAGGACGCATGGCATTAACACTAGCCACCATAATATGCCACCAACTACCGTCGCAATCCCAGCCAATGATGATGATACATAGCTATCAACGGCCGCAACGCCAGCCAGGCCAAACTTTTGTTAGCCTTTTGTGTGTTTTCTTGATAATTACATATGCTTACATATGCATATTTATGTTTCTACAAGATATATGCAAAAAATCGCAGCATTTATTAAATTTTTACTCGATTCACTAGATCTACTTGCATCAAGTTCAAATTGAAACCTATTTGACAAGAGTCACCAAACTAAATGGAAATTTAGTTGAAGCCCGCAGGATGTAATCGCCAAATCATATGCTGCCATCAATCCAATAATAAGTGTAAAGAAGTTGCATTGAAATTTAAGAAAATTTCATACTTTATTGCCAAGGATATCCCACGTTATTATTTGGAAATTATATTTCTAAAAATCAAGATTGTGTCTTTCTAAAAATCAATGTTAATCTTTTCTTAATACAAGGATCAAATTTGCACAAAATTTAAAAAAAAAAATGTTTTCCATATTTGTACGCAGAATTCTTTCTAAGCTTTTTTTTTGAGTAAGTAATTATTTAGATTACACAAAACAAATTAGACCATTAATAAATGTACATAATTTTTTTTAATTAATTATTTTTTCTTGGAATCGAACTGAACTGAGACTTCCCAATAAGGGAATCCAATTTATTTTGTTTCTTTCGGAATCAAAGAAAGCATTTTTTATAAAATAAATAAAAGTGTGCATTTATTAATTTTAGAAATATTTTGTATTATTAAGAATAATACATTTTTTTATTTTGTTAAATTAGAAACTATTTCCAAAAACAATAAAAAAATTTCAATTTTCTAATTTTTAGTTTGAGGGTAGAAACTGTTGATCGAAAGATGAGTTCTTGTACGAAAATCGTTCTTATTTACGAAAATATGCGACACAAATTCATCAAACGCCTAACTTTTTTTCCAAAACTACTGTATCACATAATTTTTCCATTCGAGCAATATTCGGTTATTTAAATTTATAATGAAATGCCAATAGATTGGCTGAAAGAAACCCGGTGAGCCTAAGACCTAAGTTGGATATGTATTCAATCAAAATTTGTCGAATTTCACTGCATTATCCCACTCCAGCACAGCAGCCACACAGGGCACAATTGGATGGTGCCAATGGAAAGTTTTCTAGTTCAGTTTACACAAAAAGTGACAACCAAATAAGGACACACACATTGCCATTAAAGGCAGTCGCGTATTTGAACGCTGCTCTCCCAACTCGGCAAATGCGTAGTAGCATCTCATATGGCATCACCTACAATGTCCGCGTCCAATGCTCACATCACCCCCCTTCGGTTTCAGCATACGGCGAGGTCCTTTTTAAGAAATAGGGGGATGAATTGTCGCGATGTGACGGGATCTCGCATATGAGTTTTGACCCATGCAGGATACGTGGCTGGGACATGGGGATGGTGATGATGGTCATAACGGTGGTTGTTGCTCAAAAAGGGTCACGGATTCGATTTAATAAGTTAACTTTATTCTACATGAGGCCAGCACTGGAAACTCTAATAATGATAATACTGCTGATCCTAATATATATATATTTATAACGATTTATTAAAATATGTGGCCACGCCTCATCGAAGTTCTAAAATGGTCAACTACACTCAAACAAAAAAATTTTTTTGTATTTTGGAAAATCTAAATGCAAAGCAGAAAGTTTTTTCAGAAAAAACTCACAAAAAATTTAATAAAATTAACTGGCTCGATTTTGATATTAGAGTTTATCTGTTTAGAGCCCGAAAAATCGTAAATTTTTCCAAATAAAATTAAATCTAAAATCGATTTAAAATGTTTGTATATTTGAAATCTTAAAATGCAACTGTTTGAAACATTTGAAAAAAACACCGTGAAAATTTATTTAATATTTTTTTAATTTTAGAAAATTTTACCCTGAAATAAGAAAATAAAAAAAATTATTTTTAGAAATATACTTTCTGAATAATAAAGTGAGCTACACTTGGTAAGAAACGCATGGCGAATATATAAATTATTTTGCTATTTTTCTCTGAGTGTACGTTTGAAAGCAAATATTTATAGACGGTCGCGTATTGCATCAGATCATCAGACAACTACTGTCGGGATTGGAGATTGGAGTCTGGGGCATATGTGCAGGTCCAGACAGATGCTGATGCTGATGCAACGTCGCAAATTCTAAGAGTGCTTGTTCAAAGAAACAAACCATTTAGATGAGAAGAAAGGGGGGCGAGTAAAGTATTACTAGCCAGTTAGGTGCACGGCTAAAGCAAAAACTCAATGGCAGTGAATTTGACGTTGAGTTTGCTTTGCTCTGGCCACGAATAATGTTGTGTCCATGCCGTGTCCCGTGTCGTGGGGGGCGGTGAGGTGGGTCCGCGAATGCTCTGCGATTTAAACTGGACATGGTAAGCAGGAGCAAATGCCGTTGGCAGTACCAGAGACGTCACCTCATGACCACTGAATCGTTTTCAGCCATGAGGCTGGCCGGGCTGTAAGGCTGCAAGGAGTCGTCGTCGTTGCCAGTCAGCGAGTGCTTTTTCTTTGTGCCAATATGACACAGGCCAAAGGGTTGGCGGCAGGGTGGTGCTTATGGGTTGGTACGGAGTCTGACGCAAAATTGCGCCACTCGGCCGCAATGGGTTGACTTGGCTAGGAGGTGACTCTGCACCACCGATGTCTGCCACTTGCTCGAAACTCAAGTGGGCTGCTATGCATTGTTCTCTGGCATCCAAGGCGGAAGGGACAGGGCAGGGGACAGGGGACAGGGGACAGAGCAGGAGACGGTTATACCTTCGCACATTATACAAATACATATGCATGCATGTCTATGCACGTGTCCATGCACATATGTATGTTCCATATATATATGTATGTATGTGTGTTCCATTTGCATCCGCACACACTCTACAGTCCGTCAGTCAGTCAGTGCCAATTCTCTGCACACGCTGAAAGTCGCGATGCCTATACACTCAGAAAAAAAAACTGCATTTAGAACATCTCCATATTATTTAAGTAAATTTTCAATATTTTAAAATATATATTTGTAGATATACGAGCAAAATGTATTTCAAAATTAGAAAGCTTTTTTTTAATTTTCAATGATATTCTTTTTAATGACATAAAATATTGTTAAAAAGTAAAAATGAATTGTTTTTAGATAATATCCATTCGTATGTACAAAAAATTAAAAAAAAAATTGCCCTTTGACTGCTATTTTGAAATTTAGCTGTTGTCTGCCCAAAAAAAAGAGTTCAAATGGCAATGCGATTTTAAAACTTTTCGAATTGAACTGTTCCTTATATTTATATATATTTATTTATTATATTTAATGCTTAACTATAAGTTTGGTAAAAAAAAAATCCAAGTCAACAATTCTACATAACACGATTACTCAAAATATTTGACACGTTTTGAAATTTTCGAAAAATCGTACCTTAAATTAAGAAAAGAAAATTGCTGTTTTGAGAAAGACACAAACTTGCATTTTGGATTAATAAATTCGAAATTATAGTGTGATTTACAATATCCTTACAATATCATTAAATGTTTCTCACATTCACAAATAATGTTTTCTAAAAATTTGGTTTTTTGTATCTATATTTTATACACTTTTTGGAAATATATTTCTAACTAATGAAAAAATATTTCTAAAAATAGAAAAAAATTCTACATTTTTTTGTATATTTAGAAATTATTTAAAAAAAAGCAAAACATTTTTTCAGTTTTAGGGCGATTTTTTTTTTTTTGCTGAGTGCATAGGAAATGCGAAGGGTTCGGGTATTTGTGTTGCTTTGGCTGTGGCTGTGGCAGTGGCAGTGGCAGTTGCCGTCACCGTCAGCGTCAGCATTGCTATTGCTTTGCCGCAGGGTGGCGACTGCGGATTTTAGCTGAATTGTCGCGGGGTTGCGCTCTGATTGATGTAGGGAGCCGCCGCAGTCCTTCTACACGTTCTGGTTCGGCTTGGCTCTCCTTGTCCTTGTCCTTTGCCTCATATGTCCTTTTCCATAGACGACAGCGTTTGTCGCAGACATCGACGCAGTCGACGGCAACGGTAACGATGCTGACCGCGCGACATGCTGCTTTCTATTTTGATGAAAATTTCGCGATTGTGTGCGTTCAACCGAAACCGACAGATTTACCATCATCCCCTTCTCCTTGTTCTGCTTCTTCTTTTGGGCAAGACGTATCCTTGTCCTGTGTGTAAATGGCTATAGAATTCAACTTTGCTGACCTGCTTCCTGTTCCTACCCGTACCTGTGCACAGAACGCAACGCTCATCCCGGGCTTAAGTCACAGGACATTTTTTAAGCTCAAGATAAGTGTGTGTTTTCTACATACATATAATCGTACATCGTTATTGTATTGGCTACACTCAGAAAAAATCGCGTTGACTTTTAGAAATTAGGGACTGCATCAATATTTTTTAGAAATAATTATTTTTTAATAATAGAAAATGAGTTTAAAAAAATAAACAGAAGAATTCGAAATATATTGTGGTTTGTGGACTTAGGAAAGCTTTCCCAAAATTTACAAATTTATTTCCTAATATTTAGAAATTATTTCTAATTAAAAATAGAAAAAATCTATTATTAGAGCTATTTTTATATTGAGGCGATTTACTTAAATTTAGGATGCATTTTTCTAAGTGTTTCTTGCTAAAAACCAGGAATTGCATTTCCTAATTTCAGGGTGAATTTTTCTAAACTTTAGAAAAAATCGATCTAATTTCCGAGATGTATTTTTCCATATGAATAACAATTGAAGAATTCTTATATTAGCATTTTGTTATATATATATATAGTAAAGCTTTTAAGATTTCACATGTACAAATATAGTTTCTTTATTCATATATATTATAAATTTTATAAAATATAAAAAAAATTCGATTTTACAGGGATTCGAGTCCTTTGTAGGCGGACTGTACAGCAGATAGCAGCTAAACTCTAATACACAATCGAGAGCGCAATTGTTGTATCTACTTTTTTTTACTCTGTAGACATACAAAATATAAAAAAGCACCGTATTTTTGGGTTTGTCGATTTAGGGAAAGCCTTTCTAATTTTTAGAAATTTTTTCCATTTATTTACAAATTATTTCGAAAAACAAGAAAAGCTTTCTAATTTTTAAGGCGATTTTCTAAATTTCAGTTCGGATTTTTTCGGAGTGTATATAGTGTAGATATATGTTCTCGTTTCTAGGTATTTTAAATTTCTCACGTGGCTGGCACTTACTTGCACATATTCACCCACCGGTTTCAATGCGCGCCAAATCGCGTTTTTGTGTTTTACATCGCTGGCGCTTTTCTTTCTTTCCTTGTACTTTGATTGTCTACAAGTAGTCGGCAAAGGACATGACACTCGAACAGGCCTGGCCCATGCCAACACCCAACCAGGCTACCACCTGACCACCAGCCAGCCTACACAAGTCGACCAGCCTACAGCAGCCGCAGTGTTGACAATTTTGCTCTCCCTTTACTGCAGTATAATGAAACAGCAACACTGTCTGAATAGAGCAGGCGGCGTTAGCTAAGACACAAAAAGAAACGATGTCCTTTAAAATCAATAGATGTACATATGCTTTTGCGCAAATGTCAACATACATATTCTTTCTTGCCTATTTGATGTAGTACCCTCAGAATCTGCTCGTTCTTGGACAAGTGGCAGAATCGAAATGACGCAGCGATTTTCGCGGTCGCAACTCTTAAAATTCAGTGTACAATCTGGGTATTGGTGTAATAATCCTGCTGGGATCTGAACTAACTGTAGTTATGTATAATAACTATACAACATAATAAGTATCTTTAGTAATAAGTATGTAATCGGATCGGACTATTGTATTTAACTGTCAAAAGAACAATCGATTGCATGGTTTGTTCTCGTATTCAAATACATTCTTTCCCAAGGAAGTTTCTCATATTTGAAACAAAATCGATAGAAAATAAATTATATTATATATTACATAAATGCGTATATAATAAGTATACCATTAAGGACCTCTTATATCTATTATTGCGTACATATTTCGAATGTTAAAAAAGAAAGAAAAGTAAATACTTTGGAATTTATGTTAGACGCTAAATATCCTAGGAAGACCCTTTCTAACCCAGTTCTAAGCTCAAACTGAATTGCGAAAATATAAATTTTTACGCTTTGACCCACATCTCATCTCATATCCCATCCAGTGTCAGAAAAACTGAGATATAATCCAAAATGGGCAGGAACTTTTTAGTCCGACAGCCGTCTTACTTCACCTACTCTTCAATCGGGAACAGTCGCAGACTTACTTAACTTAAACTGAAGTTTGCTTAGTTATCGTAAAAAGAATTCATTCACAATGATGTGTAAAAAGAGTAATATGAAGTTATGCGTTTACCAAGGAATATGGAAGCATCTCCGATTAAATAACATATATTATTGATTAGCATCAAGAACAGAGTTGATCTAGCAATTGCCATCTGTCTGTCCGCTTCTGTGTCTGTCTGTTTGTCAGACTTCACAATAATATCGGATACTATTAGAGACTTCAAATATAATATAAAATAATACAAACTTTCAAAAGCTTTCCTGTTTTTAACAATAAATATCGATTCATATCGCAATTTGTCTCTCTGCTCAATGGAAAAAAACGTATTTCTAGATCAGCCAAGTCGATCTCATTCTGTAAAAGCTAGCGACTTACTATATATATATATATATATAGTTAGGCATAGGCGTATCTATCTGTCGATCTAACGATCTGCCAGAATTTTGTTGACTTATTTGAAAATTGGTATATATCCGAATTCGTAACATACTATATCATATAGCTCCATAAGAGCAATCGGTCAATTTATTTGTAAGCAAAGAAGTTCAAAGTTAACAGGGAAATAGAAACCATTCACATAACATTTGTTTAAAAGACTTAAAAACATAATATTTATGCAAACAGATCAACTCCGATTAACAAAGGAATGTTCTAATTTATAAGCAGCTGTAGGGATCATTTTATAAATAAATTTAAATAATACTACCTCATTCGTATGAGTTTCAATAGTTCAATAGATTTCAAGATTTTCGTTTTCTACTGCTTCTAGCGCTAAATCTGGTTCTAACCTTGGTTTATGTGAATAATTAATCCACAATTTGAATTAAAAATGGAAGTATTCAGTATAATGACAGATGTTCATGTATACCTTTGTCTTTCATTGATAAGCTGAATAAGGTCTCATAGACCAAATCCCCTTGCGTACCACTGTTTCTAGACCTCTCATTACTCCTCCTATTTCTCCAATTTAACATTATCTAAAAGTTATTTCTCACATTCTAAATTTAAATTTTTCACTTTGAATAACCCTCAAAAACAATTCATATAGTAGTATTTATACTTTCAAATACCATTAACAAAAAAAAAAAAAACCATCCGAATAAAACAAAAATATCACTAATAAATTAAATTTAGTCAAAGTTACTGTAATGCTTTTTAAATTCAATTTATTGCAGTCGGGCGTCATCGACTGCGAAATACTCTGCTGCCAATAAGTAATACCATCTGCCTCAGAACAGGGTGGGTATAGCCAAGAAATACCGATCTTTGTAGGAAGTTGATAGTAATTTATCCTCCAAGTTTGCCTTTCAAACTGCGGTAGCTATAGGATTTTGTGAATTTTGGGGGGGATGTTGGGCGTGGCAAAAAAAAATTTGGAAGAGTTTCCTATCAATCTTCTACGTTAGGTAACCACAGCTCTTATGGCTGTGGTCATGGTCCGGAATATTTTTTTTCAAGATTTTTAAGCGATTTTTTTTTTAGCGATATACCTTCCAAATTTGATGACTATAGCTTTCAATTAGTGTGAGATGTATGGACTTATCAACGAACACTAACAGGTGTCCCGGTTTTGGGAGGCGGAGTGGCCCTGATCTTACAATTTTAATATCATTCTTTCAGTAACATACTTTCAAAATTTGGTGAATCTAGCTTCCAAATTTTGGAGATATAAGCATTTCAGGTTTCTTGGGCCCGGGGGCGTTTGCTGTGGGTGTGGTCTAAAAATGTATGTTACTTTCCGAGGTAGGAGATTTGCGTATTTATCGCTGTTCACTTTCCGAAATATCGGCATTGGCTATTATGGGCGGAGGTTTGGGCGCGGCTATAACCATTTTCTATCAGTTTTTAAACCACTAATAAACCAACAAAATTTAACGGATCTAATTCAAATACTGTGGAGGTGGGTAGGTGGTAGCATATACCGATCTTTGAAGGACATCGCCAACAACTTATCGACCAAATTTGGTTACTGTAGCCTTAAAACTGTGGGAGATATGTGGCTTTATCGATTTGCGATTATCGGTTTTATCGATTTCTTAGCTTTCTAGTGGACGTAGCACTCCAATTCGTACACTCTGTCGCGGGCACAGATCAGTATATGTTCCAAGTTTGAAGTCTCTAAGGATGTCAAAAAAAAGTTGCGTTTATACCTTCGGATCAGAGCATAAAAACATATATACAATTTCTGGGGATTTTTAATTCCAACGTGGATTTACGGAAAATATCAATCAGACCAAAATAAAAGATAGTTGTTATGGGAGGGAGACAAATAAGTTTATAATGGAGTTATAGATTACAGAAATAGACGACTCTGAATTGGTTACCGATTACTCGAAGAGATTAAGGAACATATATTTTTCCCAGTTGGAGTAAATGAGAAAGGTGTATGGTAAAGTAATCAAGTATATAGAAAATAATATTTCTAGGTTTCGAAAAAGGCGTATATTTGTTCGACCATAAAATGGAAATAGTTGATAAAGTAAGGAAACCATAATGAAATTCGAGCAGATGCCCGTGTCTGCTGTGTCTGCATTTAACAAGCTGCACTGGATATGCAATCTGTATGTATGTGTATGTGTATTCACATGCTGCAGTTGCATTTGCAACTAAGCAACACGCACACACACATATATATAGATATAGATATGCCCATTATGTACTTGCATACAGAGTCTTGGACGTTGTGCAATTAGCAGCTGATTGAACTTGCATATATGCTAGCTACTAGCTCCTAGCTCCTGCTGGCATCAACCACCCACCAGGCCAACGTTCATCTTGGTAGCAAAGAATATCTTAACAAAGCTGCAAGCAAAGCAGCGAGAATACATAAGAAGAAAAACTGCATCTGTCTGCGTTATTTGCGTTATTTGCATGTGGCTCGACTCAGCTCAGACTCGAACCAGGCATGTCTTGCCTTACACTATGCATATAGTTGAATTTTGAGAAAGATTCGACTCCTGCTGTCTCTCTCTCTCTCTCTCTCTCGCTCTCTCTCGCACTCTGTGTGTCTCTCTGTCTATCGCATAGTGTTCGCATACTCGTTGGGTATCTCTGTCTAACTAACGCTGGCAGAACTAAACGTAAGCATGTTGTCGATGTAGATGTGGCTGTGGATGTGGATGTAGTTGCAGCAGTGGTCAGCAGTAGATGGTGGTCAAAAATGCTGCGTCTGCCCATCGTTCCTCCGCTGGCTCCTCAATTGTTTCAAATTCTGTGTGTTTTCTGCAACGATGGCAACGAGTGGCAACGAGTGGCAGTGGGAGCATTTAGCTTAGATTGGAAGGACAACTGGCAGACTCTCCTCGGCCTGCACACGTTTTGCCTTCTTCTTCTTCTTACGCGGCGCATTCTGTTCAGCAAGCACACAAACACACACATACACTAGCGCATGCACACACACAGACGCACGCACTCAGGTAACGGTAGCTGACAAAGAGCTCGGACATCGGCTGGAATCGGCAAATGGTGCTGCTTGCTGAGGTGGCCAGAGACAGACGCATTAAAACAAAGCAAGCTACGATATGCAAATCATAGCAGCAGCAGCAGAAGCAGCAGCAAAAGCAGCAGCAGCCGCAGCAGCCGAGAGTGGAATAGAATGATACGAAACGAAACGAAACGAAACGTAAGGAACTGGATGTAGGGGAGAGAAGAGAAGAAGAGTAGGAGGGGAGTAGAAAATAACAACTTGCGAGTGCTGCGGTTTTTCGTCTGCTCAAATCGCCTTAGCTTAGCACACAAGTCCAAGGCAGAGGCGCAGACGAGTTCAAAAAAGGGACAGGGCTTATTCGGGCGTCGGGCATTGGGAGTAGGGTGCTTGGACAGGTAGCATCTAACTAAGGGCGTCCAGGCCTAGAGCTGCGCAGCAGGAGGATTATACAGATTTTGCAATGCGTTTCTTTTTCTGTGTCGTTTTGTTGTTGTTGTTATTTGCGCACTGCTGCAAATTTTCATCAGCACTGCGCGTAAGCCATTCAAATGCAAACTGATCGAAATAAAGGGCGTGTGCGTAGTTCTGTGTGTAGATGCTTAGATGCGACAGGTGCGACAGGTGCAGCTCAGTGTCCAAATACAAAAACTGATCATCACTCGAATATATATATAGTGACATATCCAGATCACGCAGATCTCTCATGTTCAATTCTCCAAATATATAATTATATATTACTAAGCAAAGATTTATTTGCACTTGAGATATATTAAAAGTGAGCAAAAATAAATGAGATCAACTATTTTTACTCACTTTTAAATCATTATAAGGAATCCGACAGTGCATTACTAATAGAAAGATTGTTTAATATCTCGAGTTGATTGAATTAGAAAACTTTAAAGATACCAAAATGTTATCAAAGATAACTAAATACAATTCAAATTAAGCTAATAGGAAATTTTTGGTATTTGTTTTAGAAACGAGAAATTCAATTTTGTTAAAATTCAAATAGCATCCGTTTTGCATATTATGCAGCCTTTTTTATATTTATTAATTCTGCATTAGTTATTTAGAGTAATTTATAATTGAAAGTTAAAGATTGATTATAAAGTAGTTTTAAGCAACATTGTTACTTGTGCAGTAAATTAGAAGTTGTTGTAAACCTAAAGATAAACAAGTCAGAACGTTGCAGTCGGGCGTAAGCGACTGCGAAATACTATGATACCATGACTAATACCATCTGATGACAGGTGCCTCAGATCAGGGTGGGTGTAATCAAGAACTAACTACTGCTAATCTACTGTCCAAGTTTAACTTTAAAATTGCGTTAGATATAGGCTTCTGTGAATTTCAGGAGCATGAGTGGGCGTGGCAGAACATTATTTTGGAGGACGATCTTCGCAATCTACCTTCCAATTTTGATAACTATAATACGCACGTAAATTGCGGGAGATATAGGCTTTTATCGTTTTTGGGGGCGGGAGTGGGCATGGTCCAAAATCATACTTTCGTGAATTTGAATGGTGTTTCTAGCTATATACCTTTAAAATTTGGCGACTCTAGCTTTAAAATTGAGATTGTATTGTTTTATCGGTGTACACTAACAAGAGTATCAGTTTGGGAAGGCCATCCAATTATCGATAATTAATTCTTAATTCTAATCTTCAATATTTAGCTTCGACTATTTATTAATACCATAAAATTTAACTTTTAACATAAAATTTATTAGTTACTCGTTTATTAATCAATCAATGTCAATAATAACTAAAATAAATATGTATTAATATATAATACAAATATTTTTGTTATAAATATAAACTTTTCACTATCCCTATACAAGTGCGTTTTCCAACCTTTAAAATTGAAGTATTTCACATATTTATTTTCACCTGACACCGTTTCCCAACACTGTCTCTGGAACAACAATTAATGGCGAAATATTGATTGATTGATTGAAGTGAATTTTCGCCGTTTTGAGGCTACTATAAAATGTAAGACACTACGAATGAAACTTAAGGGAGGGTAAAGGGTGTCTTCTAGATTGGCATTCTGGACTGGGGAAGTCTAGCTTCCTAAGACAGATATGACAAAGACTTGAGGGGGAAGAAAATAAATGAGTATTTGGTTAATATGCTTATAAAATAGGTACAGCCAGGAATTAAAAGTATTTTACTTTTGCTAAGAATATTTTATAGAAACGTTTATTGGTAGCACAGTTGTAGCAATACTTGTCAGTTCTCCAGGATTGTTTGAAGCCTTCTTAATTTGTACACTCAGAAACTGAATCACACTTGCTTTAAAAAATCACCCAAATATAAAAATCACCCAAAATAATTCTTTTTGTCTGCCATATGTAGTTTTTAAATATAATAATATATAAAAAAAATATTTGTAAATTGAAAACGTTTCCTTAAGTTTTTTTTAGATATATTATTAATTATTAAGAAATCAATTTAAAAAGGTATAAATTAAAAATTATTTTCAATTAAATAATACACAATTTTAAGAATTTTAAAATACTTAATGCTTAAACATTATGTAATATATATATATAACTTAAGTTACAAAAAAGCTAATGTAAGAAATTAGTGTAATACTAATAAAAACAAATATAATTATTCTAATTTTTAGAAAAATTGAGCATAGCTAAAAAATAAAAGAAGCAAACAAACATTTTATGAATACAATTTCGGAATTTCTTGACATTAAGTGTAAGATCTAAAATCAGGGCGTTATTTCTGAGTGTTTAGACTACTGTTGTCGAATCGATCGATTTACTTAAATTAATAACAAAAGTGCAGATCTCTGAGCAGATGGACTACATCTGAAATAGTTTGTCATATTTGGCACGTCTTAGGTTGCTAGGAAGACAATGCAAGAAGAAGTGCTTTCCCCAACAGAGTCCGGTTATATGCTGGAAATTATACACACACACACACACATATGTAACAAACACACACACACACATATGTGCACACACACAAGTATATTTTTGTATGTCGATTTGAGCACGCGGGTTTTGAATCGACGGCACCGGACTCGGACACGGACACGGACCGGGACCCAGACCCGGACAAGGACCCGTGTTGGTGACCAGCGCCCGGCCCCATGAGCCTTCATCTTTCAATTCACGCGAAAATTTCCTTCGCATATGTGCCGGGGGGATGGGGGTGGGCGGAATGAAGAGTGGTGAGGGGGGTTGTTGATGATGATGAGAATAGTGGGCGACGGTGACAGCAAGGCTTGGGTGAAAACGAATCGAGTTTAGTTGAGGACAACGACGAATTCGTAATTGTGCACACACACACACACACAGACACACACTAAGCCATTTCACACAGGACATTGGTGGATAGATGGTTGGTGGGTTGCTCGATTGGGCGGCGGGGGGGAGTGGGGGGTTCGCTGTTTGTATCTGGACGACAAATCGGCCGCTGTATGAAGGACATTCCCTGCAGCATCTGGCAAGGAGCTGGCAGATATTAGAGAAACTACGACACTCTGCACTGCTGAGCGAGCCGAACGAAAATATAAATTTTCGCTTTGCTGGACAATGGTCGCTCTGTCCGTCTGTCTATCTGTCCGTGTGTGTGAGTGTGTGTGTGTGTGTGTGTGTTCGTATGTTTGTTGGTATTATTGCTTGGTCGGCTGGTCGCCCAGTCGTTTGAGTTGAGTTGAGTTGAGTTGGTTGCTTGCTTGCTAGCTGGGTATTCATCTGAAGTATACACACACATATGTACAGTTGCGGTCAACATAATAGGAGAGCTGCAAATAATTAATAATAAAAATAATATGGTCATAGCTCCTTTCATAATCCAAGTCGACTCCTTACACCATTCTACTCTTCGATATATCTCTTCACATCCTTTTTCTGTATTTTTACCAATTCCCATAGCTTTTCTTCTGTTTTTGGTGGATGAGCCGTGACAAAAATTGCACTACTGGAAATCGACACCTCTTATCCATCTTCAATACTAAAAACAACTTAATTCTGACAAACAGCAAATGAATCCAATCAATCCCATAGGGGAAAATACTATTACAATCGAAACTTTCCTGGAAAATCATGATAAATAAAAGTCTAAAATAGAACATTGAATAAATGGTGATCGGACGAATCCAAAACTGGTTTATATATGGGAACCAAGGGCCACAACAGTATCAAAGAAGATAACCCAGCACATTATATGTTTTTATATACACTTGTTTTATAATGTTTCATATATTTTCACTTGTTACCCAGTCGGACCGATATTAGAAAGAAGTAATTTCGAATCGGAACTTTTATGTTGTAAAAACGGATAAAGTGATGCTACCATGCGTTACGGATGAGATGCTATTAATAAAGACATTTCAACAGGACACCAACTCCAAGGACACCAGCAATGTCTCTATAAAGAAAGGAGTCAAGGTGATGGGATTAAGATCCTAACCAGATTAAGAAGTTATGGGATAATAAGACGTATAATTTCCAGCTTTGGGAGGCTTTGAAAGTGACATAGATTTCTGTAGAAATACGCCAAACATGATAAATATAAGTATTGTGATAAATATTAATACTTAAATCTTTTAATGCTTACAAATCTTGATCCGTTCTCGTTTGTGATAAATTTGAAGACTTTCATTTTGTATTTGTTTGTATTTTTATAGTCATTCCATCTTTTAATGTTTACTTATATTCAGTATTCTGCAACCACATTTTAAGCATTATTTTTTTGGCATTTGACAAAACATGGACTATTATTTTGACCACAGCTGTTTGTATATGTGCATGTGTGTGTGTGTGTGTGTGTCTATATCCTCCATACGTGACTTGCGATAAAGCAACTCAAAATTTTCGCTGCAACGAAATTTGCGCTAAGGATGTTCAAGTCCAGTATGTGTGTAAGTGTGTAAGACTGTTTGTGTGTGTGTGTGTGCTGACGATGGATGAAGCGAACCCACCTCCACTTCCACCTCCAACTCCAACTCCACCTCCACCACACTCAATCTTCAGCCCACATGCAAGCAGGCAAGCAATCGGCTGGCTTTTTAGCAACAGGGTTGTATGCTGCTGCTTCTTCTTATACTGCTGCTGCTTCTTCTTCTTCTTGCTGATGATGCTCTGCTTTAGGTAAAGCCTTATGTGATTATTGTTTCTGCTGTATACTGTGTGTGTATTTGTGTCTGTGTGTGTGTGTAGAGATACTCATGCATATTTGTCAGATGCAAAAGCTATTCTTAGCGATTTCTCAAAATGCATCTCACAGCTCTCGGCCCAAAACACTGTTGTTGTCCTTTTTGGTTTTGTTATTGCGCTCAAGCCGGCAATTGTCTTAGTCTTAGTCACTGCCGCTTCTTTCGGCCTTATCAAATTGCATTTGAATACGCTGCCCAGCATTGGGAGACATGTATATATGTATATATACACATATATACATACACACTATAGATACACATATATATCTACCAAACAAGTACATTGTTTTTGCTTACCTAAACTTACACCCGAATCATATTTATATGCACCTCATGCACAGCAGCAGCAACATCGCCCAACAAATAGACTATCAGAGCTTTGGGCTGTAAATTTGGAATGTACATCTATCTCGCATAGCAACTTACAGAAACAGGTTTATAATATATATATATATATATATATATATATATAAATAAAAAAGTTTCATCCGTTATAAACAAATAGATTTTTAGATTTTCTTTCTTTCTGACTTAGAAATGAACTTACATAAGAAACCACAACAAAAAACACTTGTCTTCTAATTAAAAAAAAATCCACTTTGTTAAGCAACTTTGTCAAATGCTAAATTTTAATATATTGTTTAGTATTCACCTACCTATAAGAAATTGAGAAAAAAAATTTAATAAAATAATAAGAATTCTTTATAAAAAATGTTCTTATTTTAGCAGATTTGCTTTTATATAATATTATTTATTTTTTTTTTTTTTTCTAATTTTCATAATTTTTTCAAATGTTGGACCATTTTACATTGAAAAACCTCAAGAAATTTTATAAGAATTTCTTATTTCTTAGTTTATATTTCAATACTGAATTTTATTTGTATTTTAATTAAGTTTGTTTTTTATTTTATAAATTTTATTGTGTCGACTGATATCAGTTGACATTGAATAAAAATAAAATAATAATCAGTTTTGCATTTTTTTTTTGTTCATATTTTTAATTTTTCATAAAATGTCTTAAATAAGTTGAAAATTGTAACTAAAATAATATTTTCTTTTCTTTCTTACTATTTTTTAGAGTCTTCGACTTTTGATAAAGTTGTCATAAGTTCCTCAAAATATATAATTTATTCATACAATTTTGACCTAAAAGTATTTTCTTCACATAGTTATTATTTTTTGAATGTTTTTTTTTTTAAATTAATGCCAATTTAAGAAAAAAAAGTGTTATCTTTGAATCAGTAAGACGAGGTATGGCATAAGACACTTCTAAGATATGAGTGTACTAATGGTATTGGTCTGAGTGTATATCAATCACTTCGTCTATACGGGGTTAACTTTTTATAATTGCATCTCTCAGTACAAAAGCTATATGTATTCCAATCATACGTATATTATATATCCACCAACCTTGTTACCAATTTTCCAATTAAATGATAACAGTTTGTAATAAATTCTTACACAGAACTATATAGAATTACGAGAGGTACCCTGACACCAACACTTTGCATATATAATCCATCTGAAAGATCTTAGATCCGTCATGCAAATATATAAAAATATTTTATATATTTATTTAATATAAACTTTTCGATAAATTGAGTATATATTTATCTGATGATATACATATTTGTAATCGACAAAGTAATCAGTGATTCCTCAATAGTTTATATTTGGTTGTGGTTTGTGGCATATCTTCATTATCAGAGTACTGAAAGTTTTTTATTTTATTTTCTTCTGGCTGTACCATCTGAATATCAATATGTATTCCCAAATATCAATTCACAATCACTTTTTTTTAGTGTATCTTAAAGGTTTGTTCTCGCAATTTCCAACTTATTAAAAGTGAGTTGCCAAAAGGCAAGGTCAACGCACAGCGTATAAATATTTGATTTTTACGACTCCATTTCTCAAACCGTTTTTTTTTTTGTACGAACTTGCAATATATGTATTCAACGTTGGGTTTAGGGTATCTCCTAGTCGGACACCTCAGACTGGAGCACCTTTACTAATTTTATCCACACTCAGAAAAAAAACACACTGATATTTAGAAAATCGCCAAACATTTGCTTATAGTTGTGTCTTTCAAAAAACAAGTGTTTTCATTTTCTAAATTCTGTAGTCGATTTTTAATGAATTTGGAAAAAATAAATCTCGACCCGAAATACTATTCCCGAAACAAAGAGCTTAAAATGGAGTTCTCATAATAGAAAAAGACGACTCTGAACGGATGTCGAGCATTGTTAACTTGGCTAACCGAGCGAGAAGCGCGTGTAAAAAAATAAGGACAGATGCTTAACTCGCTCAAAACAAACCCAAGTAAAAACAAAGGACACAAGTCGTCGATTAACTGTAAATCCCGGCGAGGGCAAAGATCACAACAAAGCGATAAAAACCTGAGACTTGAGCTGAGACCAAAGACAATGGGCAAGCAGCAAGCGATAAATACATGAAATAAATAAATAAAATTAAATAATAAGAACAAATAAATAATAACAACTTTGACTTATTAATTGGTTTATTTTTTTACATTTATTTTATTTATTTATTTGATTGGTTTGCTTGTATTGTGCATTTGCTTAATTAACACCTGTTCGCCTGTTTGTCAACTAAAAAATTCGCGATTATTTTTTGCGCTTCGAACTTCTACGTCACCCTTCCCCCCCACCCAACCAACGTGTGTTTCGCGCGGCGTTAATAAATGGCTTCATTCCCTGTCCCTGTTCCTTTCCCCGTCCCCCCCGTATGTGGTGGTTTCTTCTGATATTTCTACATGACTTGTAACGCCTATACGCATACACATACACATGCATACATACGTACATATACGCACACATACACGCATAAGTATTTATGCTGGCTAAAAAAGGGCCAAGACATTGTCCGGCAACAACAACCCTGCATCCCGCCAACAACTTTAAACACAAGCAAACGCACACACACACATGCAGCATTTGATTTCGCTCGTTTCGTTTTCGCTTTACTCTCGAGCAACGGGCCCATCCATCCATCCATCCATCCATCCAACCAAGCGACCGAAACAAAAAACTACAAATACATATGTACTTCTGCTTCTGCTTCTTCTACTTCTTCTACTTCACACACACACACACACACACATACATGTACATGGGCTAAAGACTTTTCGACACGTATATAAATATGTGCATGTGTGTGCAAGATTTGAATATATGAGCAGAAGAAAGTAGGCCTGCTGCTGCTGCTGTGGCTGTTGCTGCCGCCAAAAAGGATGTACTCTCCCCCCACAACACCCCCCGCTAAGCGGACCGTCCGATCGGCCAACCGCACGAACATTGCGTCGTCGTCGTCGTCGTCGTGGTCGTCGCTGCCTATGTGTCTGAAAATTGCGTGCAAATATATGTGTGTGTGTGTCCGTGTGCGTGTATAACGTTATTGTCCAGCCTGATGTCCCTGAGAGTAGGCAGCGACGGCAGCGACGGCAGCGAGAGCAAGCTGCGTCTTCGTTGCCGTCTTCGCCGTTATTAATCATTGTACATTTGGCTGTCAACGAAAACGGCCGCGAATACACTAACACAGCGACAAAACACGGGCAGAGAGCAAGAAGAGTGCGCAAGAGACACGCACACACACACACACAGACGCACAGGCGTAAAGAAACAGAATAAACGACAACAAAACTGACCATACGAGTGTAAACAAACTCATACACGTGCACGACTCTCGCTCATTCGCTCGCTCGCACTCACACACACAGGCAGAGATAGGCACACGCACACATAAGGAGAAAATATAGTCGTGATGCGGAAATTCGCCGCGATGAAATAAAAATTCGCTCACGATATTTGTGCGCTCCGCTCGCTCGCTCGCTGGCTGGCTGACTGGCTGGAGTCGCGGTAGTTTGTCGCCGGGCGCTCGCTGTTTCGGTTCGCAGGACACTGTTGGACGGCATAGCGGTCATATCCTTTCCGATAGCCGGTCGCCTCAAACACGCTGCTCTCTGTGTCGCTGTCGCTGTCGCTGTTTCGGTCGCCTTCGCCTTCGCTGTCGCGGCTAATTTCGCAATTTCCTTGGCGCATTCGCAGCTAATTGAGACAACTTTGAATTCTATTCTAATTCTAAATGTGTGTGTGAAACCATTGAGATTTGCATATATAAACAAAAGAGTTGTGCATCCTTTAGTTATTTAGAAATATAATTATAATAATATATTACATATACGCAAATAAAAACAACAACAAAAAGGATTTCAAGTGATTGACGACAATTTCAATATTTGTGATCTTCACGAAAAGTGTTCAACAGACAAAACAATTAAAAAATAACCTAACTCTTCATAATCGAAAAACATTTCTTTGCTCAAGTGCCACAAAAAGGTTTGTATTGAAAATTAATAAATATTTTATAAACAAAATATTTTTTTTTTAACAGTGTTGTATATTTTTTTTGCAATTTATGAAAAAAAGACCTTGTTTTGTATGTGTGAGAAATGAATATCTATCTTAAAATATTCAAATTTGTTGTGACTCCCTAATTTGTTTGGATTATTGACCTACTCGTTAAGGATTCGAAAAGCAGAAATTTGAAGTTTTATTTTTGGCTTGACAATTTTTGCAACTTCTATCAATGGAAAATCGTGAAGAACTGTTTTATGAAACTGAGTTATTTTTTAAGCTTAGATTAGATGCTTTTCACTTTATGTGAAAAAAACCTGGATAAAAAATAGCTCAAGTGCTTTGGACTCGATACTTACAGTTCTACGTATTAAACAAATAAATGAGATACCCTGTACCAAAGTCTATCTCCTTTTTGTAACTGATCTTGATCAAATTTAAGCAATTGTCATCAATTTATGTAAACATTTTTATTTTTTTTAAACATCGAAAGTTTTTGATAAAATAAGGCTTAAGAGTTAATCCACACGAATGAATTTAATTAAAAATGTATGTTTTACACTTCTGTGGACTGAGTTCAAATAGGGTTTTCAAGCTCATCAAGAATATATATTGACTTCTAATCGGAGCTGCCTTTCCTTTGTTATTTAATTACTTGCAATATTTAATTAAGTATTTTGGTTTCTGATCTCTAATCTCTCTCTCTCTCTCTCTGATCTTATATATAAGCTGTTAGATAATATATATTTATATATATAATATTATAATTAAATTATCTTCATGTATTAAAAGATATATAACTGAAGTATTAACCAAGAAAGTAAGCCATGCACATCCTTCCCCGATAACACTTTACAGAGTATCGCTAGTATATAAACCAAAATAACTATTTTGCCAAGTAAATTATTATTTTAAAGTTAAACATTTCCCTCTTGATTTCACAACTTTCAAAAAAGGTTTTAAAAATTGAGTATAAAATATAAAAAATTACGTTTTTAAATTAATGTTAAAGTTGCACATTTAATTTTATAAAATTAAAAGTGAATAGTTAAATTAAAATTTCAAAAAATAGTAAAATGAAAATGTAAAATGGTTCAAATTTTAGTGCAAGGATTGGCGAAACATAAAAAACAATCTGCCGAATCAACCAAATAATATTGATAAGATTTTTAATATATTCATCATATATGATATATATATATGCTCGATATCATCGAGCTACCTTACGATAAATGTTTCTCAAAGATGATTTCTGGATTATAAATTGGAAAGAAAATGCACAAGGTATGCGCGAAAGGATAAACTCCTGAAAATGATCAACTTTTGACTACTACACATAGCTCTATCTAAAATTAAAGCAAACCTTCGGTTTTGGAAAATGTTTAATTAATTATTATTAAGTGATTAAGTCTTAGATGTGATTCACAATCGTAAGTAATTTTGGAAAGCTTTGAAGAAGAAAATTATAGTGGAAGAATTTAGAGATTTTACATCAGCAGCAAATAGTTTGATATTCCCAAAAAAAAAATCATGTTTAAAAATAAGTTTGTAAAAAGATCAATTGTAGATTTTTTAAAAATAAAAATAAAAGAAATCAAATAACTTTAATGATAGAAAATATTTCTAGATTTATATAAGATTTTTGATTATGATGAAATATTGTTAGTTTTGCTTCAAACATTTTCAACGGATATCTTGAGAAACAATAATGTTGCTCAATTTAGAAAGAAACAAGATGGATATATTTAGACGGGGTTTGCATAGAAACCTATGTTGCCATATTGGTAAAGTAGATCGATGCAGCTTTTCACAATGATTATTTTTGTTGTTTATTTCATTTCGACTAATATTAGTTGACACCGAAAAGTTCAAAAATTTAATTAAATTAAAAATAAAAAGTAATATTTAAATTGAAACTAAGTAAGTAATATTTACAATATTTCAATGTATAACAGATAACATAATAATAATCATAAGAAAAATAATGAAATAATAATAATGATAATAATCTGAAACTCAATAGTTATCACGCTTTGAGCTGTTGACAAAGCTCAAGACAAATGAAGTCCCCTAATCTTGACCATAATTTGCCAAGAAGACAAACACTAAAATCGAGTAAAATAGTAAAACTTTTTGTTGAGTTGCAACAGGTGCTTTGCTGCAACACACATTAATCGGTGGCAGACAAAAGCAAACTTTTTATATCCATTTTGGTGTGACTCCTCTTTAAGCCATTTCATACACTTTTGTATTAGCTCAAATGGACATGAGGGGGAAAAATGCAGTGCCTTAGATACTTATGTATGTATGTATGTGTATTGGTATGTATGTATTGGTAATACACTCCGAATAGTTTCTGTCGTTGACCTGCATTTAGCAGACTGTGTGCTCCGTCCAGTCATGTCCAGTTCTGTCCCATCCTGTCCTGTCCAGTCCAGTCCTGTCTGCTTCCTCCAAGTCTGTGTCTGAATGAGTTCGATGCGAGGCCAAAGCGACGATAAAAATAGTAGTAAATACAATAAAATTATAATTGTATATAGGAAAAATCGCAACACACACACACACACAGAGACATGTATATAAATAATGGACGGCCGGCCGGCCCGTCATTACATATGTGTGTGTGTGTGTGTGTTTGTTGGAGTTCGTCTGTAAATGTGTCTGCTCTACACACACACACACACACTGAATACACACAAATAATTCTTACATACTCCACACATACACACACACACTCACATGAACAAACTTGGTTGTAATTCTTTTATACACATATATATTTTTTTCATCTTTTGCTGTTGTTACCCGATTTTTTTTCTTTTATTTTTTTTTCATACTCTGTCCCAGTTCGGTTGGTGAAAAGTTTAATGGCTCGCTGGGATTGGACTCGATGCGAAAGAGAAAGTAAAATTTCTTCTTTCTGCTCGAGCTTTTTGCTTTGGCCGTGTTGAATAGCAAAAAAAAAAAAAAGACCTTGCAATTTTTATACAGTTGTAAAAGTTGTATTCAATATATGTGTGTAAGCTTTGGTGGCAAGTGGCATGTGGCAAGTGGCGAGTCGACACAGTTATTTGCCACTCCATTGGTTATGAGCGTCTATGTGTGTGCGTGTGTGTGTGTGTGTGTGTGAGTTGAAATGAAGGTTAAGGGCACAAGCATGTACACACCTGTACACACACACACACACACACACATACACATATGTATATGCTTGCGTCTATGTATTTGTGATCACAAGTAATCGCGCTAATGTAAATAAGCCAATTAAATTATAATTACATTCAACGAATCTTATTTACTTCATACATAATCTATTTAATCCAATTCTTACTCAACTTAATAAAAAAATTGAAGCAAATTAATTACTAAACCAATTAAGATATTATTTAGTAATTATTAAATTCACCTCGCTTAAACTATTTCACACACACATATAAACATACACATACTAATGCATTTGCTTATGTATTTATTATTTATTTATTTCTTAATTATAATATAAATAATCTATTTTATTTAATTCTCACTCAGTTATAACAAAGGGAAAAATACCTAATGTAAAATTGATCTTAATTAGCAAATGTTAACCTTAACTAGCCAGCAGCGAATTAGTAAATGACACCTTACCGAATGCATTCCGTATGCACATAATGTAATGAATTATCTAGTAATGCTCTCGTATGCAGATTTGAGTTCAGCAGCTTTTGACTTTTGTCTGCAAGATTTCTTTCAAATTCTTTTAAATTGTTGTATATCCTAGAATAACTATTCATACTGTAAACTTAATTTATTTTGAATATGTCCGCATGCAACTGCATTAAAATAAAGCCTCTTGGTACATAGAGTCGTATACTATTCATCTCAATTATTTACACGCACACACACACCCACATACATACACCCCCACAACTGCATCAAAATATTTGCCTATCAATATTTAAGTAAACACCATGCACAGATGCACACATACATATGCATTTAATGGATATGATTAACTAACAACGTTTGGTGAACACTAATTGTTACTCTTCGTCCGCAGACTCCTTTTGCTCGGTGCTCTTAAGGAACAGTTCTTTCTCTTAGCTGTCTTTGCACTCTTCCCACACACACACGCAAATCATGTGTCGTCTTCTTACTTGCGAAACTTTTGTTTTACATATACAACCTACCAGGAGATGTTGTGTGTGTGTGTGTGTGCGTGTGTGTGTGTGTGTGTGTGCTCACAAAGAAAGAAAGAAAGAAATCATGTGTCAGTCATGCGCAAAACGTGTTTTTCATTTTAAAATCGCGTGTCCCGCTCCTTCTTGAAACGGCTGCCAGGCAAAGTCTCCTTTGCATGCCTCGCACTTGATAAACGAGACGGCGACGGAGGCGGAGCAAATTGTCATTCGCTCTGCCCAGCTCGGCTCTGCTCTGCTATGCTCCCAAGGTACAAACCAAGCCAAGCCAAGCCAGGCCAGGCCAGCCATCATCTCAAGTCTCAGGCTTCCTTCCAGCTGTTCCTGGCTTGGCTTGGCCAAGCTGTTCCCATTCCCATTCTCATTCCTCCCATTTCTGAATTGCATTGCTGTTGTTCTTATTTTTGCTAGGTGCAACTGCTGATTTTTGGGGGTGGGGACAGCAACAGGCTGTAGGCGATTGAGCATGGTTGGGGTCAGTACTGGGTACTGCAGTGCTGTGGGGTTGGTTTTTTTTTTGTTTTTGTTTCGCTTTGCGTGCAGACGAGTAGTGGAGAGCTGCCCACGACAAAGTCGACTGGTGTCGTTGTCGTTGTCGCTCTCCCCATATATATATATATATATATATATATATATATGTATGCACACGAAGGCAGGTAAACAACAAGCCATAAATCGTCTCGTGTCTCGTGCGCATCGCTTCGGCTCCCACTCGTGTCGCAGCCGATGTGACGACGGTGACGTTGGCGAATGGCTTGTTCTTGTTGCTTATTCGTAGATACTCGCGCGACTGCAATTTGGAGCAGGCGCGAACTCAACGCACCAATTAGCATATTCCATTGTCTCTATGTGTGCGTGTGTGTGTGCCTGTGTGTGTAGATGTGTCCCAGCCCTTTTGATTTTTGGCATTCCAGCGACCTCGCCGACGTCGTCACCATCGTGCCAGCGAGTATTTAGTGGCATGGGGCGTGACACAGCTCATTTCGCCGTGCGAGAATTTTTGATGCTAGTGTGTGTGTGTGTGTGTGTGTGTGTCTGTGTGCGCTCAACTTTGTATATTATATATTTGTGTGTGTGTGTGCGGTTTATTTACATCTACCTCGCGACCTGTCCGTAAAACTTTAAAGCGCGACGCGATTTTATTGGAGCTTCGTGCGAACTGCCTCCATCTCTGCTGGTGCTGCTTCTGCTCCCACTGCTGCTGCTGCTGTCGCTGCCTCTGCTTCTGTCACAACAACCCCAAGTAAAAAGTATATGGCGCGCGCATTGAGCATTTGGCTCTACATATGTATTTGGCATGTAGTCGCCGCTGACGAATGGAAACGCATTATTTTCGGCTATGTGCTGCACCCAAATATATACACACATACACGCATGCATATGCATATGCACACGTATTGCGTGGTGCGTGTGCGTCTTAAGTGTGTCACCAACCAGAGTAATTAATTCTTTCAACTCCTTCTTTACTTGCTTTGCCTCAACTACGCCTTGTTCTTCTTCTCCCTTAGCAGCTTGCATGACTCCGAGTCATGGCTAGATCGACTCGGGATCTCAGAGTCTATAAGAACGATAGAATGACAAAAGAGAGAGAGAGAGATTTCTAATTGGGAATATCATTTTCGGTAATTGAGTGCTGAGTTTCGATTCGATTATCTCAGTTGTCAGTAAATGGCGGAAACCCCCGTGGATTGTGGGAACATGGCTAGTGTCCGTGGGTTAGGTGTTGGAGATTATCGATATATCTGTTAGGATGGGAAAGCCCAGGAATTTAAGTCTTCGAAGTGACTGAAAAAGTGCTGGATCAATTCCTCTACTTCTTCTTCGACAGTAATAATTGGGTGTCCAAAAAATTTTAATTTATTGCTATCCTGAATTTAAATATAACATTAACAAAATATTTATCTTGATTCCAAATTGTTTCTGTAAGAATACAAAATAAGGCATTCGAATCTCAATACAATCTCGAATACAGCTATTGTGATTCTGATTAATTACACATTCTACTCTCTTTCCAAAGTAAATAGTTTTATAGCTTAATTGTTGAAACTGTTCATCATAGATCTACTAGCATATATAGGTTAACTTTAAGTTGCTGGAATAAATACAAATGATTCAACTCTTTATTTTGTAGCTGTATTTTATATTAAAATTAGAATTTTAAAATGTTGCCTAATGCTTTAGTAGAATTCTTGCGATATGTACATAAATTCGAACTAATGAAGGAAAATTTTCAGACTTTTTTATATGAACAATAGCTAAAAACTAATATCATAAAGAAGAATTGATTTCAAATGAGTTGTTTTTAAATTTGCAAGTTTTAGGAACTTAGTAAAGTTAGGAAACGAAGCGAGAGAGAAAAATATTATTTTAAAATAAAAATTTTAAAATTAAATTGAACTAAAGAAATCACTTTTCAAATGTGCTCTCATAGTTATGAACATAATAAATAAATTAACGATTTCTATAAAGAATGTCTAAGTAAATTAAAAAACATATATTTATATATATATTGAAAAGAATTCCGGGAGCAGTATTAATTTTTAATTAGAGGGGAGATGCTAAGCAATATATTGAAAATTAACATTTGAAAAAATAGTTACATATAAACAGAGTTATGCAACTAAATACTAATCGTGTTATCATACGCCCACACATCATATCTAGTATTTATATATATATATATATTTTGTAGCCCCAGGAAATCCAAAAACTCTTCATTGATTATTTTGAGCGACTCATTTATGATCAAATTAAATACTAATATTTATTTTGTTATTATTTTAAATATGTACTTAGCTTAAATTCAAAAACAATTCACATAATTTTTGAACTATATTTTGAGTATGTATATATTTAAATTAGCTTTACTGATTATGTAAGACTAACTTTCTTTACACACATATATATATATATATATTTAATTTGAGTGTGTCAGATACTGTAATTAATATAAATTCTTTGCTTTGCTCTTCTCTTTCTTCTCTCTTGCAGCAGCCAAACTGTTTGATAACGGCTTAAAGTTGGATATTTCCAGCTATTCGCATATGAACATCCGCATGGGGACGAAGGGCAAGCGACCTTTGCGTAGCTTGACCCCTCGCGACAAAATCCATGCGATCCAGCGCATTCACGATGGCGAGTCCAAGGCATCTGTCGCCCGGGACATTGGTGTGCCGGAGTCGACGCTGCGTGGCTGGTGCAAGAACGAGGACAAGCTGCGCTTCATGTCCCGCCAATCGGCGGCGGACAAGATGTGCGCCGATGCCCTCGTCGACAAGCTGGAGGGTGGTGGAGGTGGTGGCGGCGTCGGTTCGGCGGGTCTGCTGGGTCCGCCGGAGAAGCGGCCACGCTTGGAGCACAACAACAGCAGCGGCATGCCACTGAATTTCTCGAATAAGCTGAACTTCGATGAGCTCGCCTACAAGCGATCGCCGCTGAACGGCCTCGACTATAGTACAAATAAGGGTCTGTCGGAGATCGGCTACAACGGACTGCCCGTCGACTATGTGGGATTCAAGAGCAAAGTCTTCGGTGCGGATATATCGCGATCGGGGCCAGCGGATCCCTCACTGAATGCGATAAGTCCGCTGTCGAGTCTCACCCATCTGTCAGGGCTTGGCGGCATCTCTCAGTCCCCGCTTGCGATCAGTTTCAATGAGCTGACCTCGAACCTGAATCTCCTCGCCCAGCTCAATCCCGGGCTGGCGGCCATGTCCGGCCTGAACAGCTTTGCGGCCACAGCCAACACTCTGCGCAATCCACAAAAGCCAAGTGGTCCAAATGGTCAGCAGCAGGAGCAGAGTCCGCGCAGCGAGAGCGGTGATCGGGAACGGGATCGAGAACGGACTCCGGCGCTGAGCGTGAAGAACTGGGCAAAACAGAAGCCATCCGGCAGCAGCTCAACAACAGCCGGCGATTGTGAGACGAATCTGGGCAGCATGAAGAGTCCGAGTCCATCGCTGGCCCCACTCCTCGTCGGCTGTGTGGCGCCACTGTCCGGCCTGCCGGACGATCCCCTGCTCTACTGGCTCAAATCGCAGCAGGCAATGCTCGGATTAAACAGTCTGTATCCACCAACACAGTCTGCAGCTGCTGCTGCTGCTGCTGCTGCTGGGATGGGTGTGACCAGTCCACCCAGACGCTCCTCGACTCCCCAACAAATGAATCCTTATCCCCACACTCCACCCATGCCATCGGCCACATCCCCAGCACCGGCTGCAGCTCCAGGCACGCTCGATGAGAAGCACTCGGCGTGGTACAATTGGTGCAAGGCATTTGGCGCCAGTCTGCACTCGACACTCAATCCGAATGCTGCCACACTGGCAGCACTGCAACAGCATCAAGCTGCAACATCAACAACTGCCCCAGAGTCGACGCACATCGAGGACAATATCGCCAAACAGCCTTATGACAACATACTCTATTCCCAGCTCACAAAGGAGACGGAGTCGCCCTCGGTGCGCAGTTTGTCCTCCTCGAATGAGGCACATCACACTGAGATGGAGGCGGAGCCCGAAACGGATGTGGAGGTGCATGGCAAACCGGAGGATTTATCAGCGAAATCCGCGAAATCAGCCAGCTCCAGCCCGAGTCCGATTCTGGCCGAATCCGTAACCCCAAATCCCGTGACGAACAGCCGTGAGCGGAGTCCTGAGCTGAACAGCGGCGGCGATGAACCGTGTAAAAATGTGCTCAGCAATATTATATATAAAATTGGTGGAGCCGAATTGGATCATGATTCGGAGGCGAGCTTCAACAGTGAGACGCAACAGCATCAGCATCACAACAACAATGACGTCAGTGCCAGCAACAACAACAACAACAACAACAACTCGAATAAGACGGACGAGGAGGAGCGAGCCAAATACGCGGATATCGAGGAATTGGCAGCCATACGGCATGGTGAGAAATTCCTGCAGTGGCTGGAGAACTGCAGCAATCCTCGGGTGACAGCCGTGCAGCTGATGCAACTGAGATTCCTGATCGCGGCCATCAAGTCGGGCAGCGATGCGCAAGCGGAGTGCGTCGATGATCTGGAGGATGCGGTGCCGGAGGCGGATGCAACGAGAAATAAGACGCGTCGCCGCAAATAGGATAAACCGAAGTTGGCGCCACTGGAGCCAGCCACGGATATAGACACCATGACAATGGCGCAGCGTTGGCTGCCACCACCCACTAGCCTGATGGTGGTGGATGCCGCAACAAGTTGCCAGCCGTATGCACCGGCCGTTTATCAATCGTCGGCAACCCTGCTCAGCTCCCTCATATTTCCTCCCTACGAATTTGTGCACTGTGACCTCGACGATGATCCGGATGACTGCCAGATCACGGGCGAATATCAGCAGTCCGATGAACTCAGTTCGAGTACGGACGACGAAAGTGTACAGCAAACTGACTTAGAATAACTAATTTCTTCCAAAAAAAAACCCTAATTATTATAAATATATATATATAATTATTTATATATATATATATATATATATATCAATGTGTATGTGAAATGTATGTTTAAATTGATAGTCGTAAGCCGATCTCTGATCTCTCTCTGATTCACATTTTATTCGGTTTTATATAGTCGAGAGTCGAATATCCATGATAAGCTTAACATTTGTAAATAAGGCAAGCAAATAATTCATTCATTTGTTCATCGTCAGCTAATAATTAATAATTAATTAAATATTTAAACTGTTTTTTATACATACATATACTAGAAAAATGTTGATTTGCTTTTAAGTTAATCGATTAGAGTTAATGCGAGGGCTGCGAAGGAGGTCGTCAGTTATGGATTTGCTATTATATTCTTTTTATTACTATTATTATTATTATAATTATTATTATTATTATTATAATTATTATTAACTAAACTATCCATGCAAATACTAAGTAATAACATTTGCTCATAAGAATTTTACCAATTTAATATATCAGTAAAATATTGAAAATACAAAAATATATTTATAATTGTAGACGTATTCATTTTGAAATCTTGTTTAATAAAACATTCGAATTAGAAAATTTTTATGAAGTAAATCGACTTTTTTTGTGGATCATTCGAAAATCAAGCTTTATCAATTCGAATTTATGTACATATCGACAAATTCCACTAAAACAAGGCAACATTTTCAAATTTTCAGGAAACAAACTTTTTGAATAAATAATGCGTGAAATAATAAATTTTAGCTGTGGCTATTTCAAATATAACTACAGAATTAGTTTCATATTTTTCATAATTTATTGCAGCTAAGTAAAGTTTATAATAAAACTGCAAAAGTTGCCCCTTGGTCGAGCACTTCTATATCCCGTGGCAACTAACCTAATCCAAAATGATATTATCTATCCCGAAAATACAGTATCGGAACCAAAACATTAGAGAGGAACAACAAAATTGAGATCGTATTGATCGGTTGGCATGGCTAGATCGACTCAGCTAATGATGCTGATCACAAATATATATTCACGTTTTAGGGATGAGGATGATTCCTTCTGTCTTTTACATACTTTTTGTCAACTTTATTATACTACTTTTCCCATTTTTGATAGGTCCAGGGTTAGGCTAGGCACATCAAAGATACCATACCCTCGTAGACCTCAGTTCAACTGCTGACATCTCAATTTATTTATAAATTTGAGAACCCAACCAAGAATGGGACACAGCTTAAGCCAGAGACTGAAATGTTCTCTAATTATAATTGATAATCCCACGTTTTTTCATAATGACAAAATGTTATTAACCCAACAGCAAGAATAACATTTTATATATTTTCTTATTTTTGTGTTTAAAGTGAGGTTAAGGTGCGAAATTCGATTAGAAATGACATGAAAATAACAAATTAATAATGTGTTCAGCTTCTCAATTTGTTTATAGCTAAAAAATTCGTTTGGACATCGATTCAACAACTTTTCAAAACTCAAATAGTGGGATTTTGGAACATTCCTTTGCAGCTGCTACACACTTAAACTCGACGGAAAAGGTGTCCCCAATTGTTCCTTATGGGTGTTAGATCGGGTGAA
Source organism: Drosophila trichaetosa (assembly GCA_035043205.1). Taxonomy (NCBI): domain Eukaryota; kingdom Metazoa; phylum Arthropoda; class Insecta; order Diptera; family Drosophilidae; genus Drosophila; species Drosophila trichaetosa. The sequence continues at coordinate 140,764 of JAWNNE010000204.1, forward strand.
CTTGCTGGTCAATCTTACAGCTTAGAATCCTTATTCCTTAATCCTTAATCCACTCACGACAGGCTCGTGGCACACGTATTTGAGCATTATTCTGCTGGAATAAGGCATTTGAGTCTGGTTGATGCTCCATAAAGTTCACCAAAACTGCGTCCAAGAGATTTATATAACCCTCCGATCTCATACTGCCTGAAATTTTACAAATCAGGTTCCTGTTGTGATGACAAAATATAGTCCAGAACATGGGTGAACCACCGCCACAAACTCGAATAGGAGTAAATCTCTCAGGCTTCTTTAAATCATGTCAGTAATAACTAAAATCATTTGGACTATCGTAATTAAATTTTATCTAATCAGAGAATACCACATTTTGCCACTCCTGGGTCCAGGTCATTTTTTTAGGTTGGTTTTCTAGTATTGTTTGATAAAGTTTTCTCCTTTTACTCAATCCCGTGTCCTTGTTAGGCAATAGCTGTTTCCTCAGGTTAGAGTGTTTTTTACCTTCCCATTCAAAATCAATTCTATATTATCCTATTCAAAGAGATTCCATATAACGCGTTACTTACTTTTCCGATGGCTACAAAGTGACTGCCTTTAATCGAATTTCGCAACTTAACCTCACTTTAAAAACAAAAAAATTAATAAAAAATGTTATGATAAGGTTAGAAATTAAATTCCTTTTTTGTATTTAAAATAACTAACTTTTGTGACTTTTATTTATTTATTTATTTATTGTCAACTAAAAGTCAGTCGACACCAAAAATACAGAAAGCTTAAAAAATTTAATTTAATTTAATTTAAATAATATAAAAATTATAAATATATTTAAAATAAGGAAGATTAAAAAGATTAAAATTATTATTTCTGGGGGTATTTAAAAGCAAATTGGTCCAACATTTGTTGCATGAATTGGGGAAAACCCAGGAAAAAACCCAATTAAACCAAAAATAATTTGTAAGAGTTAGTAAGAATTAGTCCGCCAC